>JAUZSX010349942.1:0-10164 GCA_034780655.1 Idiosepius hallami
AAAAATGTATAGTTTTACAAATCTTCAAAAAGTTCCCACAAAAGTGAAAAATGTGACATAACAAACCTGACTATTAGTGCCGTCGTGTTTTGGATTTTTTTCCTTCTTCAGGGCACCTTTATTGATGTTATTATTGTTATTCTTACCCTGTCCATCAAGTCCTGTTAGGGACAAGGTATCCTCAATGTTTTAACAACAAATAAGTTATTTTTTAAAAAAAAGAAAATTTCAAAGACATAAAATTTGCGTTTTTATAAACGGATGTTAGATGATGACGTCATAACATGATTATTTTCTTCAATCAAAAATCCAAATCTTAAGGAAATATGAAAATATAGGATTCCAAATAAAAACAATAATATGTAAGAAAATAAGTGTGAAAAACATAGTAATACAATTACATGTATATATACATGCATATAACGTACAAAAATATATGCCAGACCCTTTTTTTAAGGGTGGGTGCTGTAAAATTTTTAGACTATAGGGTATGACCATTAAGATTTGGATCATTCCATTTATACCCAAATGTGAAGAGAGTGAATCAATCAGAAGAAGAAATTGATATAAACTTTATCATCAGTTATTTTCTGATTGTCTTAATGGTCAGACATAATTCCAACACTATTTCTCTCACTCTGTTTCCCCAAATTTGCTATTTGGATGAATATTAGAATTATTACTATTAATAATATTACAACTATTTGCATGTTATTACTGCTGCCATTACAGTTGCTACTTAACAGATTTTTCTATTAGGACAATATTGTTCAATTTACAAAGACTCAAGGCAAAGACACTAATATCAACAACATCAGTCCTTGAGTTCTAGTACGCTGATATCAACACTCTTGTGGCTGACTCAGAAGAAAATCTCCGGATTGCCATGGTTGCCTTTCAGAAGGCTTACAATGCTCTTGGACTGAAGCTGAATGCTTAAAGACATAGGTTGTATGTCAACCAAGATCAGGAAAGCATGTTAACCCACCTAGTATTGATGCTGGTGGTGAAAAACTATGCTCAGTTGATGATTTTGTCTATCTAGGTAGAAACCTGTCATCAAAAGCAGATTTAGGAAGAGAGATTGACAAAAGGCTCCAGGCCGCCAGTATTGCTTTCAGTAAACTGAGACAGCGAGTCTTTGACAACTACAACCTATAAGTGTATATGAAACTGAAGGTGTACAAAGCGATCATTATTCCAACTTGGAAATCTTGATCTTATCACTTCAAATTAAGAATAAAACTCAAATCAAACATGAACAATATTTTTTTTATCATAAAAAACTTTTACTGTTTATAATTTCCAAACTAAGATCATTTTTGTCCCCAGCAGAAATGGCCATCTACTTGACAACAATATTCCTTCTTTATAGGCTGTTGCCATAATCTTTTTTGCCATATTAAAACCAAGATAAGGACAAGAATCTCAAACGTGTGAATAGAATAAATCCTATATTTTTCTATGTTATGTGCAAATAAGATTTAGATAACTGCGTATTTCGAAAAATGATTTTTCGTATAAAACTTTAAAGCAATTTTTCACTTTGTTTGTCAAAATATAATTTCTTAAAGATTTTCTTTCTAGGCAATATTTCATCAAATTGAATTGCTTAGAGAAAGAGTATCTATCCAATTGTTATATCAGCACATAAATGTCTCATTTCTTCTTCACCTTTTTTTTTTTCAGAGCTTTCATTTATAGACTTAATTGTTTCTTGTTCTTCCGCATGCTTACCCAATTTAACATGACATTTTCCCTATCACCTCATGGTTGACTGTAAAGCCATTTTTTTAAAATGTTTTTTTGGAAAGGAAGATTTGTGCAGGCAAGCAAAATCAATCAAGATGATAAACACAATTGGAGGCCTATTTAGAAACATTTAACAATTTCATTCTTTTATTGTTTTTTCTTTTCTTCTTCTAATAACCTCCCTAAATAAATAAAAGCTTCATATCAAATGCTACAGAGTTTTCTCAAAACTCAGTTAAATCTGTCAACAAGATAGGATTAAAGAAACTCATGTCTCTCAACAAGGACAGACTGAGAGTATTACAGGCTCTTGGAACAAAAATGCAATGGGCCTCCTTTCCCAGTTTTTTGCAATTAAATGCCACATCTAGAGGCTGTATAGTAGGCCATCTTTGCATATTGGCTTGAATTAGAAAAAACTTTAGTTTGATATTAGTGTTGGGACAATTCCAAATTGTTTCTGATATTGATTCCAGGAAAATGTTGATTAACAATTCTGATTCTTTGCCCTCTTAGCTTCTACCTGTATGTCTAGCGACCCCAATTTTCAGCAAAGATACTTTTTCTCCAAATTTTCATTTTTGCATGGTCATGGATCTGCCTTACTTGTGTTCGGCCCAACAGTCTGCACAGCCATGAGAAACACATACAAGAGGTGGGGGCATGAGACAGGATGGCACCCTTGCAGTGCCGGGCCTTTGAACCACATCCAGTTGGACCAATGGCTCAGTCTGCCTCTGTTTTATTAACCAGTTTTTTTCCCCATTTTGTCAGTAGGCTTTGAATGTTTTAAGTAATGATAACATTTTAAATAAGATGTAAACTATATCTAAATACATATTATCCTGACTATTAGAGCATTGGTAAAAGCTCGGGCTCTGGAATCATAGTATGCAAGTTCAAATCCTAGTCAAAAAACCAGCAAAGATACTTTTTCTCCAAATTTTTATTTTTGCATGGTCATGGATCTGCCTGTACTTGTGTTCAGCCCAACAGTCTGCATAGCCATGAAAGAAACACACATGTGGGGCCCCTTGCAGTGCTGTGCCCTTGGACCAGGTCTGATTAGACCAATAGCTCAGTCTGCCCCTGCCTCTCAATATTTTCAAAGTTCTTGTGCGTTTCTTCGCCTGGTATTTTCCATTATGTCTGACCTTAATCTTTTCACATCTATATTCACATATTTAAATGACTAAGCACTCAATATTTAAAAAATGAACGGTTCTAGTGGAAAATCTATAATGGAACAGTTAACATCAATATTTATTGTATTTGCCAAAACTTAATCAGAGCTTAACAGCAAGTGTTGCAGGGAATCTGAAATCTTTGTATCTTTGTAATAAGTATGAGGGACATTCCAAAAGTAGTGCTATCTATTTTTTTTATTCTGCCCGACTTGATCACAGGGGATTGCACATTGCTTTGTTATGATGACTAAAATTATGCAACCAAAACTGGAAAGTTTCATCTCTCTTCAATCAATATGATGCTGTTGGACTCTAAGAAAGCAACCCCTGTCATGGATACGAATTAGAACCAGAGGGGCATAATTGAATTCATCCATGCAGAAAATAATTGAACCAATCCACATCTACCAGCACCTGTGTAGAAATAAGAATGATGTAGACACAGGAACTATGAAACAACTTGTATTGAGTAAGAATACAGGAGAAAATGGGAGAGCAAAACCTTTGCTCCAACCGGGCGTTAACACACAACTTTCGGAGTCACATCCCAATTTCTGTCTGACTTGCGCCGGTCCTATCCCTGGAAGTGACTTCATCCACGGAAGTGACTATATGGACACGTCCACTAATTCTGTATGGGGTGTCTCCAACAACCTGTTAAATGTTTAGAAAGCCAATGCAGTTGATGTCAGGATGGTTAAGTCATGGATCCATTGATTTCAATGTGAGGACAAATGTGACAAAGCGCACTGACGATGCCCATGAACAGCTTTTCATTCATCACTAGTAGAATGCATTGAGGACAGGGATGACAATGGAGAAAATTGAATTTTGGACAACAAAAGGATACTCATTTTAACAGTATCACTCCTGTCTTCATTGCTCTTTAACGTTTTGAGTTTAAAAGTAGGCTTTACTTCTGGAACAATCCTCATAAATGGATTTTAAAATCCCTCTAAAGGGGTTAAAATTCCAGTAAGTTTTTTATTCACTCACAAATTCTTAAAAGATTTCAAATAAATTACTTTTCACAACTTTAAGTATGAATCCCATTCTTTTAATTATTTGTTTACCAAAAATTGAAAATTGATGAAACTTTTTCAATGAATGGTTAATGTTTGATAAATAATAAATGACAATTAAAAATAGTTTGTAGACAGTTACATTTGGTAGGCATAAATTTTGGTCACAGATTGTAGATATTCTCGTAATTCAATGAAATACATTCTACATGAAATAAATTTAAGTAACTTATTTTAAAAATGATCTTTGATGAAATTACATCCAATCTAAAATATTATCATTATTTTTATTATGTTTTCTGCATTTGCTCGTAAATATCATTTATTTTCAAGAGAAATCTGCATTAAGAGTTTTTTTTTTTTCAAATGTAATTATTTTGTGTATTTTGACTAAGTATATTGCTTTAACATAGAAATTATCAAAGTAAAGTCAAAAAATACTTTAAAGTGAGTTAATTTTGTCTTTACATAAAATGCTTCCATTTAAAAATAGCCAAATAAATCCATACTGTATGTATTTGTGTCTGTAAGTTAGCGAGTGTATGTTAGTGTTTGTAAGTATGGGTGTGCATAGGTGTGTGTTGATGCAAAATAAAATCAAACTTCAGGTTACCTTGAGTAGTTTTGCTTTATTTTAATGCATGATGAAACTAAGGAAATAAAATCCAGTGACTTGAGATGTTATTGTAAAAGATAAGTGGACAATGCTTTTGGCTTGATTGGATGTGAAATGTTTTTCTAGTTTTTTATTAATGGGATGTTAGCTTTTTAATGTCATTGATTGACGGATGAGGAATATAAGAAAAAAGAAAAAATATTGATCTCGAAGATGTTCAGCTTTGATTTGATGCAGTAAATAATAAGGAATATGAGCAACAGTCCTCAAGATAGAGTTACCCTCTTGGGTGGGGACTGGTCATCTTAGAATTCCCTTGGATGGTGAAGTGCTCTATCAACTAAAGGAGGACTTGTTTGAGCCCAGAAGGCTAAATTGAAGAACTCCTGTTCAGCAGATAGATACTTATTAGCAATGCCGTGCTTAGCCACTTAGCAGTCCCAACGCAGAATGAGCCTTGTGGCCCCTCTTACACTAAAAAGGCTACTTTCACCCCCCTCAACATACTGGAATCTTCAACTATATATACTGGCATATACAAATATAGATGTAGAGAGAGAGATAGGCAGAAAGAAAAATGGATTGATAGATGTATATTAACACATGCATGCAACTATGGGTTAAATAGTGCAAGACCTCAACGGTGAATGTGGTGGATGATGTTCATGTGACACAACGGCACTGAAGGCGGAAGAAGGCTGCAACAGAAGATGGCCTCCAGTCATTGTGGTTATCCATACAATTGGAACAAAGCCATTCTTTGCCAAGGGCCCATGTGGTTACTGAAGGTGCATCAATCTCCCCACGTTAAAATACATCACGCATAGGCGTCCTCCAGAAAGGATCCACAAAACCAAGACTGAGGACAGTCATACTCAACCATGAGTGATCACCAAGAGAACACATGCATTACTTTTGCATATTATCTGCAACAGGTATTCATAAAAAGAAATGCATGCAATATAAATAAACTGTCTCTCTATCATTTATGCACTTTGGGGTTATCTTTCTCTCTTTATCTCTTTTTTTTACAACTCAACAATATCTTATGTCATTGTGCCAAGAAGAAAAATCTATTTCATGCCATCACACCATAAACAAATCATAGCAACCCCCAGAAAAATAGAGTCAAAAAAAATCAAAAAGAGACTATCTTTTTTTTGTCCTCAGCTTTATATACATATTTACAAGCAATTTGCATTGATTTTCACATTTTAGTGACCATTATCTACATTCTCTTAACCTGGCCATAGACATATTTCTTTTTTTTGGGGGGGGGGTTATCTGCTGCTGAAATAAGTCAGTTCTTTTCAATTCTGTTCGTTTATTATATTCTTTCTCACACTTAATCATGTATTCAATGCTTATCTGCATTCAAACGTACAAAAATATGGAAAATCTATTGCCAAGAAGTACTTAAAAAACAGTTTTTTTTTCTACCTTTTAATGAATGGCAGTTGGTCAAATCTGCAGCTTGAGTATAAACTATCATGACTTAGAGATTCTTAAATTATCAACTTAACCTATATGCAAAGAGGTTGTATTTCTGTGTACGGTCTTTTCATCACCCAACAATTCATCACCCAACAATTCATCACTAGTCTTTTCATCACATGACAATTCATTACTCACACTTCTCATCACTTGGAATTTTTTAAATTAAAGTTTTGTAATGTTTGCTAACATTAAGTTAAAATAAAATGAAATTATTTGGAGAAATTTGTTTAGATTTTTAAATATACAAATAGAAAATAAATAAAGATTTTTTTTTATTGTTTATTTTTTAAAAAGTTTGAAAAAGTGGATGATATTCATTTTATAGATTTTAATAATCTCTCATAAAAATAACCCCAAAATTGTCAAAGATGCTAAAATTTTAACGCAATAAAAACATAATTAACATTATTACATGAATAAATGTAATTTTTTTCTTTGGGGTGATGAAAGTTATAGATTTCGGGGTGATGAATTGTCCATGTGATGAATAAACTACGTGATGAATAGATGGGTGATGAGAAGTTGGTAAACCTGTATTTCAGTTACTATAACAAAAAAATCCTTAAATATACCTTTCATTACCTGGAATCCGACCTCTGAGGTGAGGTCTCTTGTTGCCTTCAGGTTATTGCAATTATTTAATAGTATGGAAGACAAAAGTTTCCTCAGACCAAAGCCCTTTTTGAAGACATTTGTTGAAAATTAATGGAAAAAGCCAATTTGAGTCCACTAGTATTGTGATTCTACTGATAGTCAAAAGAAATCCATTCGCAATTGAACTGGGTCACAAGGTTCTGGTATCTTATCAATCCTGGGTTTCTTATTAACTAGCTGCTTTATTCACAAAGTGTAATTTCTATTGTGAGAAAGAATCATCATCCTCAGTTACTTGTAGTTTAGTATGACTATCCTCCATCTTGGCCCCTGTGGGCTTTGAGAATATAGTTTCTCTTTCAGGAGGACACCTGTGTTTGATGTCTTTTAACGTGGGGAGACTGCTGCCACCACACGGCCCCTAGGTAGCAGAGGCAATGGTATGGAGAGAACCACGACAACTTGAGGCCATCTTCTATTGCCGCTTTCTTCCGCCTTCAGTGCCCCCTTGTTGTCATCATCCACCATATCCACCATTGTGAGAATGAATCCACAGTCAATATTAGTAGTATTTAAGGTCTTGTTAGTTTCGGGATGTAATTAATATATTATAGACTAGGATGAATAAAAGGAGGGGGCACATGTAAAATTTGATTAATCTAGGGAGGGGGAATAAAATAATTAATATTACAAAGCAAAAAATTAAAATTATCTTATTCCCCCTCCTTCGATAAATTCAATTTTACACGTGCTCCGCCCTTTTTATACTTTATACACCTATATTATGTCATTGTGGTGTATTTCCCCCCCCCCACTTGCCTTTTCAATTTTTTTTTTGCCGCTACAGTTTTGTTACCAACGATTTTTCTCCTTACTAGATGTTTGTCGAAAGGTCCTTGAGGTTTAATTTATTTCTATTATTTAAAACATATAAATTTTATACCTCGAAACATTTATATATATATATAGTCTTTGATCATAGCTTCCATTATATTTAGGTAGTGCAAGTTGCCTTTTTTAGAATAATGGGGCCCTATGGCACATTCTGCATTGGGGACACAATGGGATTAAGCATGGCACAGGGGAAGACAATATTGGCTTTGGGATCAAATTAGATGAGTTCAAATCCCAGTTGCTTCATTACATTCTAATTTGGTTAAATACCCTTAAGAAATGTAGGAATCCCAGCGCTGGATTAATTATAACATTTATTTCTATTCAAACAGTGTGTTGATGATAAAAAAAGATGTTTATCAAAAATGATCAATCTTAGAATAAAATGACCAAAAATGTTTGATGGAATGCCATAAAATGAAGCAATCAATAAATCAATCAAACACTTTTAAAGAAAGTAGGATGTTTCCATTAACACTGGCTGAGAGGATCATACTAACATGCTAATGTTTATTTCTTTATTCATGCAATCTCCATTATCAATTCTTAAACTTCATATAAAGGTTCAAGGAAATTGATGTCTTTTTTTTTCTAATATAATCTGGCCTCAAGAGGCGATTGCTATTTTTTAAGAAAACTACAAATTTTGATGATGTTTGGATTATAAGTAGGGCCATGCTTAGGAGCCCTACAGACCCCGCAATTGCTAGAGGGGGGCAAGACTCCTTGGTTTTACAGATCTTTAATAATTCTAAAAATTACTAATTAATCAATTATTAAAATAAACTAGAAAATCATTACCAATGCAGTTGATGTGAACACACTTAAATGGGTTCATCAATTTTTAGGCTAGCAGCAGGGATATAGATAACGAAGTGCGGCCTAGACGTTAAAATCAATTGCCCTGTTAATTGCTAGCAAAAGAGTGTTGAGAATCATCTGGAGCACAAGAGGTCGTTCGTTTTAATGGTACCATTCCTGTCTTGATAGTTCTTTAACTTCAAGAAATATGGATAGCATTACTCTTGAAATGACCCTCATACAAATGTTTAAACCTTTGGAAATATAATAATTAAAGAAGTAGTAAGTGCAGGGCTGTGCTTAGAGCCCCCGCAGATCTTGTAATTGCGAGGGGGCTGCAAGCTCCCTAGGGGCCACAAGGCTTCTTGGCATCACAGATGTATTGTAATGCAAAAAAATTACCAAGATAATTGTTAAGATTAATTAGAAAATCATTATCACAAATGAAATATGCATCTACCAATCCATCTTCCTTTCTAACCATCTCTCTCGATTTATATTTGTACATGTATGTATATAGAGTCGAAGGAACTTCCCTTTTTAGGGTAAAGGAACCGCTAGGCACATTCTGCATCAGGGTCGCTAAGTAGCTAAGCACGGCACTCAGTGGTTCGGTTAAAAAATTTAGTTTATAGATATCTCTCAGTTCTTTTTGTGTTGAGGAGAAAAGATTATTCAGAAAGAAGAAAAAAAGACGACTTGATTTAAAGAATTTTTGGACTCTGTCTAAATTTGTTTTAAGACAGTCAAAAGAAGAAAAAAAAAAGTCTGTTGTTCTAATGATGTCGTTTTTGTTAAGTGTTAAGATCAATTCACATTTTCTCAAAAAGTCCTTCCAGGTCATTGAGCTTTTGTTCTTGATTTTTTTTATCTTTTTTCTTTTTATTATTTTTTATTAATTTATTTTTTCTTTTTTTATTTTTTATTATTTTTCTTTTTATTATTTTTCTTTTTATTATTTTTTATTATTTTTTTTTTTTTTTTTTTATTATTTTTATTATTTTTAATCATTGATCTTTTGTTCTTGTTTTGTTATTTAAGTATTTTCTATTTTTTTTTGTCTTTTTTATAGAATAATCAATTTTGACTTTGATTATATTTTTTTTTTCTTTGTATTTTTTTTTTAACTATTTTTTGTTTTCTTTTTTTTCCAATTCTTTATTTCTGTTCATTTTAACAGATTTGTTTCGATTGAGTTTGCTTAGTTGTGAGTTAAATACATTACCATTGTCTCATTTTAAGATTAGAAATAACTGTCATTAATATTCTTCAATATTAAAGATTACAAGATCAGTGAACCTGCTCTAGGTTATTTGTGGTGGCAGAACATTAATCTTAGTAATAATATTATCTCTCAAAGAAGGATAGTTTCTTGAATTTTATTGGCAAGTATAAATGATTTTGTTCACCATTCGTATTGTCATACTGATCATTGATCTTTACTAGATTATATTCTGTCTATAAACTTCTATTGTTTTTCTGTTTATATAACATCCAGTAAACTTCTCCCCTTGATTCAATTTCAAATCTTTTTACCATTATTTAAATTTATCAGACTTCTATTCTTATCTTTATTGTTTTATGAATCTATATTAAAAGCCCAAACGATTTGAATAATAATAAAAATTAAAGCTCCTCTCGTAAATTCAAACAATCTAGTTCTTTGATTTCATTTTTTGGGACACTATAATCAACAATGCAGCTATTGATTATGATATTTACTTGGTGAACACCAACCCAAGTTTGGCACAAGGCCATTTTTACGTGCTCTTACCCGGGCTTTATATATTCGGTGTTACCC
>JAUZSX010349953.1:0-10164 GCA_034780655.1 Idiosepius hallami
TTGAACTAACTACCACTAAATATGGCACCCATGGGTGTTCATATGCAGTATTACCTATATATATATATATATATTAATCAGTAGAGTAAAGTTGCTTATATTTATAGTTAGAGTGCTTAATAACAGTGATAGAGCATGTATATTAGTTAAGCAAAGACACAAAGTCAATGGCCTTTGGTGACTGTCAGTTTCTTGCCTGCCCAGTCATCAGTCTGAAAACTACACAGGTGAAAAACTGACAGTCACAAAAGGCTGTTGACTCTATATCTTTACTTAACTAATATATATATATATGTATATATATATATATATATTATTAATAAGAGCCTCAAAGTTGACTTAATTTTGAAGTATAAGACAATTTAAATATTTCAATTAGATCAAATTTTTAAACAATTTATCTTAGAACGAATTGAATTAAAATTGTTTTGATAAGCTATTCTGAATGCAGACCATAAATAATGTAAAGACTTAAAACATCGAAACCCACATATAAATAACCTGATTTGGCATTAAAATGCCCCAAACTTTTTGCTGAAACTAATTTTGTTTTTAAGTAGTCTTTAGTCATTAAAGTAATCTCGATTACAAAACAATCTAAAATTTAAGACAAACATAAAAATTCTATTTATTGACCAAACCACATTAGTCTGAATTTTCCACTTGAAGTGGTTATTGTATATTCATTGGCTTAGAATAATGTCTTCATTTTTATTGTTAAACATGCAGACACATGAACTATTTTGGATCTTACCCAACCATATCCAGGTTTAGAAGTGGATTAAAATCTATTCAATACTAAAGGAAAGTTGCTGTGCACCAATTAAGTACTTACATTCTAGAATTATAATGTGCGAGTTCAAATTACAGTCAGGAATTTAATTTTCAGGCTAATATCCTTGGATTTGGTTGTGATTTCTCAATACTATTGCGCGATTCGATAGCTATAGATGAGGTTTGAGCTGTGTGGTAAAAACTTGGATTCTAGATTTGTATAGCATGAGTTCAAATCCTAGTCAAAACCATTTGATTCACTTTGAGCTTTCTTGAACAGATGAGGCTCATTATCTCAGGAAACTCATCTAGGTGTAAGGATAACAAAAAACCCGGGTGGATGAGACCCATTAACTCAGGTAGAGTAACTCATCTAAATGATGGGTGACACCAATACATATAGCCCAAGGGTATAAAGAGAATGTAAGAATTGCCTTGTGCCCAACTTGGATTGATGCTCAACCAAGTAAATATATCCAAAACTTGAAACCAAATGAGAATTTATATATCGGTAAGGCAAAATTTGATTCTGGATACTTTATTTCTCGTCATTATGAAAAAATGTTCTTTAACATTCACAAATTCATTTTGCTAAAAAAAATTTAATGCATAAAATTTTTAATTTTATGTTCTAAGTTTCATAAAAAATAATTTTAAAATATTTTAATATTTAAAAAAATATTCTAAAAAAAATGCTTATTTTGAAAAATTAAATTTACGTTCATTTTTTTTTTCTTATATAAAATTCTAAACCTTATTTTATAAAAAAAATGTTTTATTAACGCATTGTTTAACTTATCCTCAATAGATGATTTAATTAACTATTGAACTATTTTTTTTGTTAGTTACTGTAGTATTTAAATACAATATATAAACTCTCAGTTGGATACATGAGCATTGGTAAAAAATTTTGCTGCATTCTGTAATTGTAAATATTTTCAGATATTTTTAAGCTGCTTAAACAACAAAAATTGAACTTGAAGCTGTTCTAGAAAGATATAATAGGCTTTGTTTATGGCAAGTCCCCAACGCCCAAGCAATTCTTTTAGTTAAAGATTATGAAAACCTTTTTATTGAAAAACAAATCTTTTTGAAACTGATGTTATTAAATTTTGGTTTTTGAATTTTTAATCATCAATTTTTTTTCCTCTTATTTTTCATTCAAATCTCAAGCAATTTTTCTATGGTTTAAGGAATCTAATGAAAACTCTTCATCAAAATATAAAAATTAATAATTCTCCTTTGATTGTTGTAATCGATTAGAATTCAGCAACAAGAAAAGTTTGAATCAAATCCTAAATATAAGATTGGATGGGCAAGAAGAAAATCTTCCAAAATGGTTAGTATTTTTTCTTCTTTTTCAGCAATACATTTGATGAGCTTAAAGAGAAGGGCTACTTCCACTTAAATAGAAAGAGTGGAATAACCAAAGATGCAGCTGATTTTGCCCTGGTGCTTCATGTAAGTGTTCTTCCTTTTTTGGTGAAAAAAGGCAGTCACCAAAAGATAAGTGTTTAATTATTTTTAGTTATCACTTGGAAAAATTCTTCACAAATGTGAGTTTTTCACTCACAACGTTGGACCCTGTAATACTGCATTATTACCACCTATCTCTTTATTATGTGTTCGATTTTAGTCCCTCAATTTATACTAACTTATTTTCATTGTAGTTGTTTTCCCAGTTATCTCCCTTTATTCGTCTTTTATTAATCTTTTGTTTCCCCCAATTTTCAAACTAAACCTTTTCTCTCTTTTTTTTTTGGACATTTTTCTCTCATTTCTTTATTAATTTATGTTTCCAGTTTTAATATTTTAAACCTATTTTTCCTTTATATTAATTTTAAATGTAGCAAGGTAAGTTGCTACTACAATAAATTATTTTTCTTTTTATGTGGGATTATAACTAATTATTTCTATAAGTCTGTTACGACTGATCAACATTCACTGATGCTTGTTGAACATTTATGAAGCCATTGCAGTGAGGGTCTGTAGAGTTAGATTCAATTGTCAAGTTCATTGACAGGAATGTGGAAACAAAGTTTGTTCCAGACAGAAATGGATTATTGAGATTAGTGGTGACTATATAGGAAATTCTGGAGCACAAAATGTCACTCGTTTTAATAATACCACACTCGTCTTCGTAGTTCTTCAACTTAGAAAAAATAACTATAAAAAATAGGAAACAAAACTTTTGAAAAAGGTCTTAAATTTCTATAAATTGTTCAAATTCTGAATTAATTTTGAATATTTTTTTCAGTCCTAAATCTTAAGTGATCTTTTTTTCTTTGCTTTATTTTCATTTGAACAAGTCTGAAGAATCGTTTATTAAGTTGATTATAATCTTTTTTAATTTAAATTTGTTCTTAAATATTATTTTTTCTTTCTCTCAGGTTGGAAAGATGGATGAGCGCCTTCCTAAACATATTTCCTTCACCATTTTGTCAGGAGACAAAGGTTTTTATGAAGTTGAAAACCAGCTAAAGAGTTCCAAACGTCACATCAAAGTGATCGATCCACACAAAGCCCAAAAGGAGTCCTATGATTTTTTGTATGCCTTATTGAAAAGTTTAGCAGACAAATAAACCATTCACTGCCCCTTGGCCCCAAAAAACAGTTTTAATCAATAAATTCTTTAAAAATAATAAGGTATTTGAAACTATTCAAAAACTTAATCATTTGAATTTTAAGCAAGGAAGATCATAGACTGGTTTGATATTCTATATTTTTTATACTGTTTCAATTTTCTTTTCTGTTTTATCTTTGTTACATCAAATTATCATCACTTTCTCTATGGTGCTAAATTATGACCTTAAAGAAAAGCATGAACCGTTTTTTCCTCTAATTTGTCTCTTTCACTAATTTACATTTCTTATATGATAAATTTTTATATATGTATATGTAGTCAGATAGTTTTTGATATATTGCATATTGGTTGACCACTAACAAGGTGTCAATACTAGTTTTTTTTAGTTTTTTAATCAGGTAACAGTTTCAAATGTCTTTTTGTCATCAATGTAAGATGGGAAGATGGATGTGTGGATTTTATATAAAAACAAAAACTTAAACTATTAAACATTTTGTTTGAGTTAAACTAGATGTGAGTAATAACTTTATTTGGGGATTTTTGTCCATTTTGGTAGTTTTTTTATGATGTTTTCTCACTACGTTTTGCAAGTTCACTTAGTTGAAACATAGTGAGAAAAACATCATAAAAAAACTACCAAAATGAGGACAAAAGTCCATAAATGAAGTTAATACTCAGATTATGAAGCTGCATCTCAAAAATATAAATATAAGTTAGATAATTAGAAAAAAAAAAAGTTAAAATTAAAACGAATTAAAACGAAGGTAAATATTAACAAAAACAAATTAACCATTGCTTACAATCGGATTGTGACTAAACAAGATAAAACTAATTAGAAATGATAATGCAAAAACATAAACTATATAAAATATTTAAAAAAAAATATATATAAAATATTTAAAAAAATATATAGAATATTAAAAAAACATTATATAAAAAAAACAAAAAACAAATTAGACTTTTTAAAATTGTTTGGGCGTTTGATGTAGCCCAGTGGATAGGCAACCAGACTTTGGAACCGTAGTATGTGGGTTCAAATTCAAGTTGTTCCGTTTATGTTGACATGTCAACTAATACCCTTGGGAAGTTGAAACCTTGTGAGTTTGAATCTTAGTTGCTCCATTGACATTCACATTTAGAAAAATAACCTTAGGAAAGGTATGAATCTTGCATTCCTGTTTAACTATGGGTTAAATAGTGCATATTATGTTATTCATAAAACTATGCTGACAAAACGATCGTTTATAAAAAAATTTTTGACATTAAATAACCTAAAAAGGTTGATGTGCCATAAAACAAGGAAACAAACAAAATCGCCAACTCAACCACCAAATGAAAGTATTGCATCCCCAGTAGTGGTCAACCATGTATAATTTATATATACATACATATATTATTTATAGCTGTTCTATTTATTGATATTGAATACTTATACAGCAAATATGCTGTTGATCTCCTACCTTCTCTAAACAATTATATATATATATATATATATATATATACACACACACACACACACCAACTTCACATGAATAAATAAATTGTGGAGAGAGAGAGAGAGAGAGAAAGAGAGCTGTAATAAACTGGATGTATTTGAATCTACATAAAAATTGTAATTCTTGGTTCCATTCATTTAATGTAGGTAAAAGTCCAGCTGTGCATTACTGCAATGTTGAATGCTGAATATTAAAAATAGAATAATTAATAAATAGAATATAGTTTTGGATTTTCTGCTTTGGTTTCGGTGCTTTGAAAAGTTTCTTTAGGAAGAAAACAAAATGATTTTTCAGATTTAATAAGATAAGAAAGGAATGTTGAAATATATATGTTTGTGTGTGTGTGTGCACACCTGTATTTAATGTAGTGAGTGGTTTTTATGTGTGTGACGGATTTGTTTTTGTTAATCATTCTTGTCTTTAAGTTTAATCTGAACATTTTATTAACACTTCGTGCGTGTGTGTGTGTGAGTGATCTTAGTGAGGTGAGAAACCTAAACAGCAGATCCATTTTATATTTAATATACAGCATACAACATTGGATCCATCTTATGTCATAATCACACAGATAAAACCAGGTAGATATATGCTTGTGAGTATGTACACATGTCTGTATGTGCATATACAAGTGAGTATGTATTTGTGTATACACGTGTATGTATATGTTAATGTGTATATGTATGTATAGATACATTTGTGTGTGTGTGTGTTAATATGTGTGTGTATATGAAAGTTTGTCATGCATTGAGCACTTTTTTTCGACAAATTCAAAGTGAAGAAAAATTTTTAAATTATTTTTTGTGTGATTCTGCTTACAAAGCATTTTCTGTGTGTCTGTGTGTCTGCATACATAAACGATTAACATAAGATCATAAAATTTTCATTCTCTCTCTCTCTCATATATTTCATTCAAAAGAATTTTTATTTTTTTTATATATATCTATACATATATACACATATATATATATATATATATATGGAATCAAAAATTACTTACACAAATTTTTATTTCATTATCTTTTCAACCTCTTTTTCACATAATTAACTTCTGCACACACAGACATATTATATCTTGATATTCACAATAACTTAATATTCATAAGAAATGCAAAAACAAAAAAATTGATGTAATAGAACTAAATCTCTTATTTTAATGGATGAATAAATTATTCACACTTAAACAAAAAACAAAAATGTAGCTGAATTCTATATTTTATAGAAAGCTATTCTAAATCAACCAACCTTCTTTTTTAGTTCTTGTTTAATAATATGCATATTTTTCTTTTTATCTTTTGCATTGAATTTTCAGATATTGTCACAGATTCTTGATTAGCTGTAATTCTGTCTTAACCAATTCAATATGTATTTGGTTGGCAACTAAGTTCTTGCTGTTTTGTTTAAATCTATAATTGTTTTCATTTCAAGAGAAAAAAAAAATAAGGTCCAGACAGAAAGCAGACGCGTGTGTGAGTGAGAGAGATCAAGAGAAAAGACTGTTTGTATTACTTAATTATAGCGTGTGTGTGTGTGTAAATGTGTTTTTAAAAAAAAAGGATAAAGAGAAAGAGTGAAAATATAAATTTAACCCAAAATGCCAAGAACTTTTTTGCCAACCAAAATTTTTCATTATTTAAAAAAAATCACAAGACCAAATCAGAATTAAGAAAATTCATTAATCATTCTTCTAAAATATTTTCAAATATTGCAACATTCATTATATTATCTATTACTAATGTTTTCAATAACTTTTGTAATAATAATAAAAAGTACACCTCAATTCCTGATTCTGTCACCACCAATTTTCAGTGTTGGGACTTGTATTCTATTTTATCTAAAGTCAAGGAATCTTGCCTCTATTCAATATTTCTAGAATTCTATTCTAACAATAGTCTGGGAAAAATAGTGTTGCCCTTCCACCCAAAGAGAATGTAACTTTCGTGGGTTCAGAGTGTAGCTTAGGGGCCCCTAAACTCGATTTGGCATGTTAACAAAAATATTACTTAGACTTTTGTTAACATGCAGAATCATGTTTAATGGAACCACACTCTGAAGCCACTAAAGTTCACATTCTCTTTCAGTGTCATTTTTTTTCTTAGGTTACAACTTGTTTTGTTTCTTTATATTATTCTTTCCTAAAAACAAGTTTTAATCTCGTATATTTTGGTCTTTTTTCAGGGGTTATGAATTTCAGTGTTAAAAGCAAATCATCCTGCAATTCTTGATAAAAAACCTATTGAATTTTCTTTAATTTTAAATGTATTAATTTTCTTAAAGATAATTATTAATCGATTATAAACTTGAACTTTGGTTTTCAAAATCATTTATTCAAACCTTCAATTTTTACCTTTTTGCCATAACAACCTTTTAGCATGAATATAAATAAAGTTTTTCTTTTTGTGTTTTAAGCTCAAAATAACTAATTCTAACAATATTGGAACATTCTAGAATATGCTACTTGAATGATCTCAAGGACTTAAGCAATCCAAAAATATTAGAATAGAAAATTCTCATTGTACAAATAATTTTTCATCCATTAAAATAGGTAGGAACATTTGCTTATATGTGTGTGTTCAAATATATATGTATACATATAAATATATATAATTATTGGATTTAAATGTTGTTCTCTAACCGAATTTCACCATTAGGATCGTCAGGAGGACATCAAAGAAAAGAAGGTCTTAATCATTTTTGGTTTTGGCCAGAAACATGTGTTCTCCTGATGATCCTATTGATAAAACCCAGGCAGAGAACAACTTTTAAATATAACTATACAACCATATTCAGCACTTTTCTTATTCATTGCCACCTCCAGTCATTCTTCTTTCAAACATGTTAATAATTACACACACACACACACACACACACACACAAAAAGCCAATGCTTAAAATTTTCGATTAATAAAAAACATTTTCAAAGTTAGGCTGTTTGATTAATAATAAATTAAAATAATATGGACTGAAAAATATCCAAGTTGATATTTTCAAAGATAGAAAAGAAATAAGAAAAGTGTTTCTAAAAACATATAGTTATTGTTAATTGGAATATATGTACTATTACATGTATATTTTTTACATTTTCAAAATTAATATATATATATATCTATACACACACACCTATATATATATATATATATATATATATATATATAAACACACACACACATATATATATATACACACACACGTACACATTCATATATATATATACACACACACACACGTACACATGTATAAAGAATGAAATTGAATTTAAACTGGATAATTGGTCTGTGGTTTAAAATTGCACTTTTTTTATGTTTTGTTTCAATGTTTGAAATTTTGCTGTCTTTAAAAATAATAAACAGATTTAATTCTCAGGTTAAATAAAAAAAATAATATGCAAAAACTATTATTTAAAACCTTTTGATGCCTTTTGATCAGATTTTTGTGACGATTTTTAAAAAACTTTTTTTCCATTCTTTTTTGCTCTCTTTTTTTTTTTTTCGCAATGAAAAAAAAAAAAGTAGAGAAGACAAAGACAGGTAGTCTTTGATATCTTCCATCTAACTCTTTGGATCCTGACTTAGCAAAATTACCAACTAGTCAATCAGAGAGGTTCTATTAAAGGACCATATCAAGGCTAAAATTTCTTTTTGATCTTTTTGGTCTTAGGTTGCCAGAGGCGATATATCAGCTTTTCAGGATCCAAAGGATTAAGATAAAAACAGTCTGTGATGAAACTTGCTTGGGGGAAAAATATATATTTTTTTAGCTTTTCAATTATTCAATTTTTCTTCAACTTGTATACTCAAATTTCTTAATAAAAAAAGCCTTGTTAAATCAACTTTTTTTCCTTGTTTTTTTTTTTTAATTAAAAATCAACATTAGTCACCATTTAAAAAAAAAAATACTGAAACATCATTGAAACATTTTCTAATCAGTTTATTCTTATGAATTACGCAATGTTTCAAGCAAATTACTTTTAATTTAGTTTTTATAAATCTTTATGTTGAAATACAATCTAAAATTTTCACATAATCTAAAGAAAAAAATCTCTTGTTTATTAAAAAAAATGTTTCTTTAATTTATGTTGGGGTTGGACTATTTCTGGGGTATGATTGCTGGGTGTGTGTGGGGCAGTTTGAATCGACCCATTATGAACGGAGTGTAAATGAAACCCAACACATCTTAAAGCATTAATCGGGATATAATTCACCTTATTTAATGTAGCCAGAATGAGCAAATTCTTATTTTCCTCCTTAGCCTAAAATTCGGTAAATGATGAAAAGAGCATTTCAAAAGATTGTAGAAAATATTCTTTATTAGAAATAAGATGAATTTATCTATATCATAAAAAAGTTTAAAAGAAAGATATACTTTACATTTTTTTAAACTGTTAAAGAAACGAACAAATATAAAGTAAATTCAAAGTTCAAGTTTCAAATTGAAAAAATTTAGCAAATTACTTAATTATCTTTTTCAAATTGTTTATAAATTATTTTCATTATAAATTTTTGGCGGATTAAATCTATATTTACTGCCGTGTGCTAGGTATGAAAGGACATTTAAATAATTTTTTTTTACCTCACCGATCATTGAAGCCAAAATTATTCATTAAAAAAAATATTTACTTAAAAGAATGAGAACATTTAAAAGTTAATTAATTTATTTTATTTATACATAATGCAATCGCTGTTTTAAACAAAAGTGGGGGGTTAACAATTTTATGTTATACCGAGTGGAGCATTGGTAGAAGCTCAGGCTCTGAGATCGTATTACGCGAGTTAAAATCCCATTCGAAACCATTACATTAACCTTTAGCTGCCTCGGGCAGATGGGGCTTGTTAACTCGGTAGAGCAGCTCATCTAGGTGAAGGGTAACACTGAATGTAAAAAAAACGGGTAAGAGCACGTAAAAATGGCCTTGCACCAAACTTGGGTTAGTGCTCACCATGTAAATATAATTTCGGTGGCATCGATAAAGGCGTACTCTTGGAACAGATTATAGAAAAGCCTAATTGTCGATCAGCTTAATTTATGGCCGTGATGTTGTTGTAATGTAGAATGCTTTAGGAAAAGTTTTTTTTTCTTTTTTAATTGAGAAAAAGGGATCTGCCTTACAAGATGGCGGCTTTGATGCGGTGCAAGAATCGGTTCAATAGAAATGAATTAACGAAACATACATCTAAGTGCTTTCTTTCTTTCCATCAACGATTGGATGGATAAGATAGAGGATGATGAGGGGATTTAATTGATATATATATATATATATATATATATATAATATTTATGTGTGTGTGTGTTCGTATGTAGATGGGAATCCTTCTT
>JAUZSX010349974.1:0-10163 GCA_034780655.1 Idiosepius hallami
TTAAAATTCCATTTTCAAACCAGGGCTCACTCTAAGTGCTTTTTGATAGATCGGCTCATTAGAGTGCAATTATATATATAGATATATATATGCTAAAAAATTTGTTTCAAAAATAATATAGTTAAACCTAAGAAGCCTGACTTAGCAAAATGACCACCTTGTCAATCACAGTCGATATATAAGAAGACCATATTAGTGCCGACATATCGGTTTGCCATCTTTTGCCTTTGGCCACTTGGACTGATAGATCGGCTGAATAGAGTGCAAAGGGTTAATGCCTGCGTGTTTCGGAATACACCTTCGTCAGGGCTTATTTATTCTTCTTCTTCTTCTTCTTATTATTATTATTATTATTATTATTATTATTGTTGTTGTTATTTTTATATATTACTATTATTATTATTATTATTATTATTATTATTATTATTATTATTATTATTATACGCTGTGTCCGCTTGGTCTTTTTTAGGTTTTAAGTTTTGTTTTTTGTGTTGTTTAACAGAGAAATAAAATGTATAAAGATTTTATTAAAAAAAAGAAGGAAATTTCAATGAAATAGAAAATTGCGTATATAACAATCAGTGAAAACTTTTGTTTTTTTGAAAAAATACATCGTTGGTATTCATTTTTTCATTTCTTCTAATATATATATATATATATATACAATACCGGCCAAAAACCTGGGACAGTTTAGTATTTTTTCAATTTCTCAAAAACTATTGGCGGGATTGTAATTACTAAGTGGTAACCCATCTTAGTACTGAACAGGCTATACGTTGCTTAATTTAGGTCATCTATTGGGAACCAGTGTTTTCAACATGTCTTTACTATACAACTGTAATTAGTAAGTGGTTACCCATCTTAGTACTGAACATGCTCTATGTTGCTTAACTTCGGTGATCTTAAGGAAACTGGTATCTCCAACATGACTTCATCGTACAACTGTTATTCCTAAGTGGTTCCCCATCTAATTAATAAACAGGCTTTACGTTGCTTGACTTTGGTCATCTGCTAGGTACTAGGTATCGTAAATGGGAGTTGACTGTATCCGTTCCAGCTGTGTAATTTATGAAAATGCAAAATATTTCTACCTGTGACTCCTAAGTGGTCACCGGCCTTAAAAATGAACAGGCTCTAAGTTGCTTAACTCTAGTCATCTGATGGGAATCGGTGTTTCCAACGTGTGTTCAACGTAACTATTCCAGCTGTGTAATCTATTACAATGCAAAATATTTATAAACAACTGATGATACATTCGGTTTTCCTGCTTACTTAGTAGGCGTTATTTCGTTTTTGCTTATGATTTCCTTTTATTTAAAAAAAAAGATTGTGTATTTGTATGCTGACGAGAAACTTCAAAGGTTGTTTAAAAAATAGTTAAATCTGAAGTTGCTTGAGTTCTTTTTATATAATGTAATCCTTTGTTTCTATAGCTTTACTTTCTTTTCATTTTAGTATCTCAAATATTACATCGTAATGATACCTATTTATCTAAAATAAAAGAACTATACTAATACAATAAAACCTCGAACGAGGTCAAACTTAAGACTAGAGAGTTAGTACAAGAAATGAATAAAGAAAACTTTTTGTAAGGGTTGAAAGAGTTTCAAGCCAAATCGTCCATTTGCAAAATGGTCCAATTTGTCATTAATCACATTCCAATTTTGCCTTTCAATAATAATGTCCGAATTTAGATGTCCACGAAAGATTGTCCAAATATGCAAAATCTTTCTTTAGCGAAAAAAAAAATTATCAAATTAAATACTTACCTAGATAGATAAATGATTATTTCGTTTCTCAGAAGAGATAGTTTTAGGCCATTTATTTTTTAAGTAGCAATGATTTCGTTTGGACATATTTTTTTGCCTTTTTTGTGGACGATAAAAGAACTGAACATTATTGTCGATTAGCGAAATTGCAATTAGACTTAACACGTTGAAAGGTTTACTGTGATAAATATTTTTCAAGATTCACTTTATTTATGCGTTATTTCATTAATTTCTTCTTTTAGTATAGAAAAAAAAATTATAAAAATCTTTTGCCAAATTGCAGATAGTATTATCTTAGGAAGTGGGATGAAAATTACCTATTACCTTCTTTTAGTAGCTATACTATGGTTAAACTTATTTTCAATAGTTATTCAATAAAGTAAAAGATTATATTTGGCTAGTTTTGGGGTGCATTTTGACAATGAATTAAGTGTCTAAAGTGTTCGACGTAGCATGTAGGGTAATCTAAAAATATGACGGGGTAGGAAAATTTTAAGTTAGAAGATAGGAATCATACAAGGGTTTACTGTGTTTGTAGAATAGTGTTCTGGGGTAGCTGACACCCCTATTGGTGTCTTCACATGAACTCTCCCATCTCTGGTGAGAGCGGCCATTTTGGAGTATTGGCTAGAGATCACATGCCAGCCTAACAGTTGACATGACTTCCAAGAATCTCTTATTTGACATTGGGAACCCCTTAAGAATAAGGCCACAACAAATAGAGAATGTGAATATAGAATATGTATAAAAATCAAAACAGTTTTGATAAAAAACATAATATATTGATAGAGCATATATGGTGGATAAGCGTAGACACGGAGTCAACGGCCTTCGGTGATTGTCAGTTCTCGCCTGCAGAGTAGTTCCAATCCAAGTCTTTCCGTTTGCATTCATATGTAGAGTAGAGGAAAGGTGTGAATCCCCACATTTACTCCAGCTATGGGTTATACAGTGCAAATTGTGTTATATAAAAAAATATAAGTAGAAAAAATGTTCCCAAAAATGATTGTTCCCAGGATCAAATAATAAAAAGAGGTTGATATGGCGTAAACTAAACAAACGCACAAAGATTCGTGAATAGGATATTGTTTTATGGATATAATATAGAACATGACGTGGTAGAATTCTCAATTTTGCATCCTGACAAAAAATAATCTATCACCGAGTCGTTAAATGACCTTTGTTACCTTTATTTTTACAACGGAATATCACACTCAAGTGGAAATTCTAAAAAGTGACAGTGTTACGTGATGTTCACAGTTTGAGTCCATGTGGAAACGAAGGGATGGACGTATCTATTTAGTTACTATTTAATTATCGTTTCCTTTTTTTTTATCAGAAAGCGGTTAATCCCCTGCAACATGAAATAAAAGATAAACTGCTCTGCTAAAATAGAAAACTTTGTTCAAATGGAAGACAAAAAAATGTACCTATCCTTGAAATCACTTACACCAAATCACGAATCACTCACAAGGGAGAAATGTTTTCCATGATTTGTACCAAATGACATATGAGTCTTTAGTGACGTATTTTAAAGACAGTATGAATCTTGAAGCAACTAAAATAAAACAAACAGTAAATAAAATCAATATTAAAGATTTAAGATTCATCCTTCGGTTAGTATTTAACCGGGAAAGTCCACTTGGGACTCTGGGATCGTAATACGAGATTTCAAATCCCACTCGTTCCGATTGGGTTCAAATTTGGACTAATAACCTTCGGAAAGGCACGAAATATTTTACATCAGTTCAAATCCAACTCGTTCCGTAATAGTTCATTTTTGGACTAATAACCTTTGGAAAGGCACGAATTATATTACATGAGTTCAAATCCAACTCGTTCCGTAAGAGTTCATTTTTGGACTAATAACCTTCGGAAAGGCACGAATTATATTACATGAGTTCAAATCCAACTCGTTCCGTAAGAGTTCATTTTTAGACTAATAACCTTTGGAAAAGCACGAATTATATTACATGAGTTCAAATCCAACTCGTTCTGTAAGAGTTCATTTTTGGACTAATAAACTTGGGAAAGGTATGAATCTCCACATTCCCCCCAGCTATGGATTAAATAGTGTATATTGCGTTATTCAAGAGAATACTTTGTTAAAATAGAAGAAAAATGTGTGTGTATGTATGTGTGCATGTATGTGTGTGTGTATGTGTGTGTACAATTCGGTACTATTCACACTTTTAGAGTGTTTGGAGAACACACGTTGTATTTACTGTATTTCAAGGTAAAGAGTTGAATATTTGTAACTTTATAGAGTTTCAGATAGAGCAATTACATATATATATCTAATATTTGATTACAACACAAGATGAGCATGCAAACATGAACTTGAGCCTAATTCGGTTGTGTCTCGATGGAATTTCACCTCAGCCATTCCAATTTCGCCCATCGATTATAAAGACCAATTTTTGAAATTTTCACGGAAGATTGTTCGATTATGCAAAATCGTTCATTGGCTAAAAATCCCAATTCTTTTGTCATATCAATTAATTAGTTAAATTATTAGTTAGTTAAATTAATAATTATTTAATTTTTCAGACAGGTTAGGGTCAGGCAATTGATTTTTTGAATAGCAATGTTTTCGTTTCGACGTTTTTTTGGCTTTTTCTCTGGAAGTTAAAAAAATTGGACCTTATTGTCGATAGGCGAAATTGCGATAGGCGAATAGGCGATATGACAAATTGGGCTGTTTTGCAAATGGATGTTTTGACTTGGCGCCGTAAATAGATTAATAGTTTTACAAGACGTGCCTTATCAAGCATTTATCCTTTAAACAAAATCTCGCAGCACAAGAACAGGATTCATTCATCGTCGAGAGTTATTAATTGAACGGAAGCTGTTTGCACCCAGCGCCTTACTAAACTTCAGTATAATGATCCGTTTAGTAACATTATTTTTGTCATAGTCAAATAATTGTACAAGGGGTCATCAGCTTTCATTACATCTTCGTAGCGTTTTTATTACGAGCGAGGATCAATCTATGAACATCTTTTACTCGGCAAACAGGAAGAGTACATTTTATAACAGTGTGGTCTCTGTTTATTTTTTCGTATGACACACTGTGCTATCAAAGGTTTATTTCACTCAATATTTTTCGTTCTGAGACCTACACTCAGAGAAGAATACAAAAAAATGCAAACGATAACCAATGCTTCCCTGAAGAACATACAATAGGTCTATATCACTTTAGATTTTTCATTTTGTGATCTACGCTCTGGGAAAAAGATACAAAAAATGTAAACGAATGCCAATACTTCTCTGAACATTATACATTAGGCTGTAAGCCTTAAGGTTTATATCACTTTAGATTTTTTATTCTGTGACCTACACTCAGACTAGAAGATTAAAAAAAGGGCAAGCGAATGCCAATACATCCCAAAACATTATACATTTGACTGTAAGCCATAAGGTCTATATCATTTAAGATTTTTCATTCTGTGACCTACTCTAAGAGAAGAAGATACAAAAATGCAAACGAATGCCAAGGCTTCACTGAACTGCCTCTGATGAGGGCTGGGACTCTCAGTTTAATCTGAGATTTCAAAACACTCTTTAACAACGGAAAGACAAATCCAAACGGATAGGGAGAGGTCTTCCTGCTCAACAAAAACTACAACATTCAGATTTTTTACATAATCTGTAATTGTTTATGGCTGAAAGTAGCTGTAAAATATTTAATCTTTTTATAAATCATCAGATATTTTCTTCATTTTTGTTTTGGTGTCTTGCTTTTAATGACATGATGACATGTACTTAGAAACATTGATCGCTTCATAAAGTTCACGAGTGTGAATTAACGCACAGATTTCGCATTTCTTGTATTTGCAAAAAATAGACTACTTGTTTAGCAATACAGTAACTCTATTGAAACAGGCAAGCCTTGGGTATATTAATCGTTTATTTTATTTAGAAAGTAAACTTGATAATTTGATGCCATATTTTTTTATTTTTGTATTGGTTTTAGAATTAATTATTCCCAACATACATCTAGGGCGATTTGCCCGCAATACTCTCAATTCGGAAAGAAATAAAGATGGGCCTATATCATTAATTGTAATTGATGAATGATTTGACGAAAGACGAAAAAAATTAAGAATCGTACCAACACTAATCTAAAATTATTTTTTTTTCTAATATAAGCTAATATGCACAGATCCCTTGCTGCACAGCCTCCATATGTGGTATTTAACTGTAAAATATTTGAAAAGGGTGTCTACTGCTTTTTTGGTCCGAGGGCTCGGAATACTTTCAGTCCACCCCTGCCCATTGGTGTCGCCTTTAAGTTAAAGACGTAACAGAAACACTCATACAAAATCATATTATACCTATATACCTTTCCCATTCACAATACTTTTGCAAACATTAATCGTTTAAATATTTTCTCTATTTGTTTCTCGTTAAAAGAGTGATATATAGACAAAAGAAATATGCTCTCCAGTTCTAAAAAAAAAATACATCATTTATTCGAGAACTACCGATTTTTCTCCTTTCCTCCAAATCTAACCTTTGTCCCCTTACTTCTAATTAATGAAAAACAAAACCTGTCAGTATTTAATCTAGATTAAAGTCAACATTGACTTGCCTGTTCACCTAATGCCACAAAAAAATTATACGAGATGAAATTTGATTCTTGCATAAAAAAATGAATTGAATATTTACTTCTTTATTGGTAGATCAGCAGAGACATATTCATATACGAACAAATATGGCTGCATAAGGATTTGGTTCTGTCGTGGTATTTTCTCTCAAATGATTCATCTTGCATCATAGTATGTTTTCCTTTTTGGTTATGTTTGAATCGTGATATTTTTAGTGTTGGTTGTGCTGTTTTCATTGTGCTATTTTTTAGGGTTGGTTGTGCTTAAATTGTAATACATAGTATGTAGTTTCAGTGTTGGCTATTCTTAAATAGTGATATTTTTCAGTGTTGTTTATGCTTGCATCATGGTATTTTTCAGCTTTGGTTATACTTGAATCGTTGTATTTTTCACTATTGGTTAAGCTTGTATAGTCATATTATTTCAATGGTGGTTATGCTTACCACATGGTATTTTGACCATAGGTTATTCTTATATTGTGATATTATTTTAGTGTGTTGTGGCGTCGTAGCCAGTTTATTGTGGAAAAAAGACAAAGACAACGAAGACTATATAAACGTGTATTAACAAATATAACAGAAAGATATACGGCCTCTAGGGCAAACCGCCCTGTCGGCGACTGCCAGCCTGGAAGTCTAGGCTCGAAGTGTCTCTCTCGAAGTGACGCGTCGGTCACGCGCATGCACCGACCTCTGCCGAGTCTATAATGAGGGGTGTTTCACTCCCCAACATAGTGATGGTTATGCTTGCCTCATGGTATTTTGATTGTTGGTTATTCTTAAATTGTGATATTATTTTAGTGATTTTTATGCTTGCATCCTTCTATTTTTCGTGTTGTTGCTTGTATTGTGAGATTATTTCAGATCACACTGTTAATATCTGCAGCGGTTAGATTAAACTTTCAGGTCATAAATGCATAAATAAGTTCTGTCATGAGAACAATGCAATTTATAATCGCCTATGATCCCTTCCGTTGGAATTTAATAAAATAAGAATGGCATTACTTTTGTAAAGACCCTCTTTCTACAAACCCCTTTCTCAACAGATATCTGAAGCCTGCCAATAAATATTATATTTAGAAAAGTCTTAAACGATTCTATTGTAACAGTTTTCTGAATTTGTCGCTAATCAGCCTGTCTCGTCGCGAATAGCAGATCACGTCTAAACATTATTCAAAGTATTTTGAACTTGCTTATACTTAATAATCTGTTAAAATGGCTACTAATGAAATTTGACTGGATAAACTTGGCAAGACATCGGATATCACGAGAACAATCTACAGTTTTAAGAATATCACTTTATAAGATCCCAATAACTGAGACACCAATATCGAAATGAGATATGATGCCAATGTCATCTTTACAAGAACGCTTTCATTGATTATTGCGGGGCAGTCCACTTGGGGCAGGTAACTTGGAAATCGTAAGAAGTAAGTAGTTCCATTTGCGTTCAAAATTGGACTAAAGACCCTGGGAAAGTTATGAATCCACTCATTCCCTCCGGCTATGTGTTGAATAGCACACATCATGTAATTATTAAAAAAAAGCTACATGTGAACTAAAAGAAAGTTCATCAAAAACTGATTGTTCTCGGCTTTAAAAGACCTAAAGAGTTGATATGGCGTTAAACATATACATATATTTGTTTTATTTTTGTGTGTGTTTAACAGCATATTATCCTTTTTAAGTAATTTTAATGCCGAGAAAAATATTTTAGATAAACATTATTTTTATACGCTCATAGTTTTTTAATGACACATGTTGCACAATTTAATCCATAACTGGAGGAAAGATGGGGATTCATACCTTTCCCAAGGGTATTAGTCGACATTTCAACGTAGACGGAACAACTTGGATTCGAACTTGCTTTCTGAAGTCCGATTGTCTATCTACTGGGCCACGTCGACTGCCCCTATATATATATATTAATAGATAGATAAATAAATAGATAGATAGATAGATAGATAGATAGATATACATAGATTGATTTATTATTTGACTAATATGTCTATTGATTCATCGGTTTTCAAAAGAGTTCATCAATCATTCGATTATCATTATTATTATTATTATCATCATCATTATTATTATTATTGTGGATCTCACAATAATCACCAGGTACAATCGCACCCAGCAACCAGTGGCCTTATGCTAGAGTCAAAGTGACTACAAGTCTCCTCTGGTTTCCAGCAGGTTCTGCACCATTTCAGTCAGAGACTGTACGTGCAACACCTTCCAGGGTTTTCACCCCGTCACTTTCATTTTGCACACCTGCCAATATCATTATTAATATTATTATAATTATTATCACTATTATTTTTATTATTCTTATTTATTATTATTATTATCTAATAGCAATCTATAACTGGGTTTTTAAAACCCCAGCTGAACTTGTTATAAACTTGTTATAAGCATTAGTAATTAATAAAATATGTGGACTGATGGTTTTCAATTACACCCTCTCATTGAATGAAAATTAATGAACCGCTAATGTTATCAAACGTCTTTTTTTTTTAACAAACTTAAAAACCGGCGCCATTTTTCTGCGTATAAATATTAAACACTTCATAGATAAAAAGTTTATTCTCTTTTTGGTTGTTTTCTCATGCATTGCCTACGGGAGAAAGTAGAAGCAATGATTACCATCTTTATGCAAGTACAAGTTGTGTACTACAGAGTTTCTTTTTAGAAAGAGAATGTTTAATTGTATTTTGCCAGATTTTAAAAACATGGGACGGTAAAGGGAGAGAACTCGATTTACGGGTCACGGGTCGAGAAATAAAAAATACAGCGGTGCACTTGATTTTCCAGTACGTTTAAATAATGTTTTTTAGCATGAATACTCTTGTGGAGACGATTATTTTTTCGTTCGTTTGTTCGTTTGTTTTGTGTTTAATGGCATATCAACCCTATAAGGTCATTCTGGTGCCTAAAACAATTATTTTGATAAACATTATTTTATACATGGTGTTGAGTCAAAACGCCCAATTGCGAAACGGTTCAATTTGCTATATCGCCAATTCCAGTTGCGCCTATTTAAAATATTCTCCAATTTTTTTTAACGTCCAGTGAAAAGGCTAAAAACTTCCAAAGCAAAAACATTGCCACTCAAAAAATAAATTGCTTGCCCCTAACTTTTTTGAATAACGAAATAGTCATCTATCTATTTAATCAATTTATTTGATTAAAAAAAATTGGGGCTTTTTTGCAATTTCTATCTATTTATCTGTCAGTCTGCCTTACTTTTTTTGGTCACTCTTTCTCTCACTCACTCTTTCTTTGGTTGGTTATCTATCTAATTATCTAAGTGTCGACCAAAGTATACATTGCATTATCTTCTTTTTCAGACCAGTTTAATTCAAAACGTTTCTCACAGTTGAAACGTGATAATTAAAACATAATTTATTATTACTATAACGCCTGTTGATACCTGATTTTGACAAACCAAAAATTATACATATACATATACACATTTTTATCTACACATATAAACACAATCACACACACACACACATATACATATATATATATATGAATGCAGGCATACATATATATATATATATACAAATATATTAGTTAAGCAAAGACACGGAATCAACGGCCTTCGGTCACTGACAGTTTCTCAACTGTGCGGTCATCAGACTAAAAACAGGCGAGAAACTAACAGTCACCGAAGGCCGTTGTCTCAGTGTCTCCGTTTAACTAATGTACACGCTCTATCACTGATATTGAGCACTCTAACTATAAATATAAGAAATCTCACTCTACAGATTAATTTATAAAGA
>JAUZSX010349985.1:0-10162 GCA_034780655.1 Idiosepius hallami
ATATATGGAAAGAGAGATAGATGGAGAGAGAAAGAGAGAGAGAGAGAGAGAGAGAGAGAAAGGAAGACGGAGAAAAAAAAATTTAAATGTATTTTTATGTATTTTATTGTGTGGCTGCTTCTTGTTCATGTCTCTCCGTGTAAGTGTATCTTTTTTTTGCGGAGTAAGCATATACACTGATTGCTTTGAATTGTCTTTGTATATGTGGAAATTATGTTGTTTTCTCCGTTATTATGGCAAATTCTTTACTGAACTTTCGTTCCATACTTTATGCCCTCGTATCAATATATTAAACCTCCGGCGAAAATATTTTTAATGAAATTCTCATTTTTAATAAACGAGTATAATTGCAAGTAGACATCACCTTAGGGCTAAGCCAAAGCCTAAAATGATAACAAACTCTTTTTGCACGAATGAGTTTATTTTCAATAAAATGTATAATGAGTGATAAAGAGACACATGCAATATTTTCGCATTTGATCCTTATTATTTAACAGATTCCTAAGATTATGTATATACATATAGACTTGATAAAGACGTTGTAATCGTTGTTGCTCTTCATCTTGATATGCGTAGACACTGAGTGAACCGTCAGTTTCTGTCCAGCAAGTCAACGTATTAAAAGATTAATGCGTTGATTACATTCATTTATCAATAGCTAGACAGGATGTAGTGGGAATTGCATGAAAGGTGTTAATTTTTATAGGTTTTATAATTATTTTTTATTCTTTATTTAAAATTTCTCTAGTGAGTTTTCTATGTTTTCCGTGTTTCTAAGGACGCAGTTTTTACTTTAATTGTTTCTAATAATAATAATCCTAATAATATTAATAATAATAATAATAATAATCAAACTTGGTTGGTGCTGCTCACTAAGTATATGTATTTAACTGCGTCTAATATTATTAAGAACTGTTGTGATGCCGAGTGGTGGTAAAAGAAGGAACAAAGGCAAATTGTTACATTAAGAGAGTTTATAACATGTTTTTTTAATAGTACAGAGAATGGGTTAGTATAACTCTAACCCTTAGTTTCTCCTTGACAATTTTCATCTGTTACGCACACGGAGACACACACACACACACAATCATACACACACACACTTTGCTGCCCAATATATATATATATGTGTATATATATATGTGTATAAATATATATATATATATATATATATATATGTATATATATATATATATATATATTGTCGTGCTAATTATTTTCACTTGTAAAGCTAGATTATGCTGTTAGTATGTATATAAATGTCACTTTTTGGGGATTAAGTTTTTTACTAATTTTGTATTAAAATATCATTAATAGTATAAACTGCGTGTACAGGCAACTGAATTATTATTAATTGTATTAATTTGTGATGTCTTGAATGTTATGAACTAAAAAGAAAACGAACAGTTGTTTGCTTTGAAAATAATTATCATAATTAACAAAGAAGTCTAATTAGAGTGTCAACAGTTTATTTTGGACCATCGGTTTTCTGTTTATCTTATTTTTTCTTAGAAAAAACACAAATTGTTTTATATCAATTCATAGAGATATTATCATAACATCCATATTATTTTACAAAAATAAAACGCCAAAAAAATATTAAAAATTTCATTATTTATAATACAGATGCAACTTTTTTAAAGAGTCCTCACCAGCCTATTGTCAAATTCAACTAGGACGGAGCGGATTGTCCTGGAAAATTACGAAGAAAATCTTTGTCTAACTAAATCCAGTAATGATCCCCATTTACGAAGAGAATAAAAATTCTTTGCGTGACCCATGTGAAAATCCAATAATAATAATAATTATATAAATAATAATAATCACCCTGTCTTCAGGAATCAACACAGGTGTGTTAATAGAGATTAGAAACTCTGTTAATGGCAGGTGTGTGTAGAGGAAACATCAGTGTGTAGACCCAGAGAAATATAGCCCCATACAGTCCCAGGCTGAAATAGTGCAGGTACTGCTTGAAATATTTTTTTTTAATAATACACGTTCCACTATTTATTCAATAGCTGAAGTGAAGATGGGGATTCATGCCATTCCCAAGGTTATTATTCGACATGTCAAAGTAGACGAAACAACTTGGATTCAAACCTAAAGTTCCGAAGTCTGATTGCCTATATACTGGGCCACGTCTGTTACCGTCAATAATAATGATGATGATGATGATGATGATAATTAGGATACTACTAATAATGATAATATATAGTTATTAAAAAAGATAAACGATAGGAAGAAAAACTATTCAAAGATGATGAGATAAAACTGGCATTTTGATTGTAAAATTATTTCAATGAATCTTAATGAAAACAAGAAAAATCATCTAATCTTTTTTTTGAAAAAGGAATAAAATGGAGCGGTATTTTTGATTTCTTACATTTTTCATGTAATAGAATTATATTTAAAAAAATAAGAGGTTTAATGTGACAATCGAAAACTAATATTAGCTCAGAAGAGAGTCTGTATTCCTTCTAGTTATGAATACATATTGATCGGTATTAAATGCTTGAACTAATGCCACTATAAAATTCTTCAATCTAATAATTAATAAATGCAATGCATTAACAAGATTTAGTGTAGCTTTTATTGAGTTTTGTATCGTCTAGTTTCTCAATTGTAGAATTATCTTTTAGATGCTTTTTTAATAAAATTATTTTTCGGTTTTACAATGAATCATATGAGATTTTCTCCAATGTAGCATAATTAAATGACAATGAAACTGTTTATTACAGTCGGTTTTGTATTACTGGAGGTTTAGATGAATACATATGTTCTATATAAATGAAAAAAAATAGTTATTATTAATATTTATCGCGCAAACAAAAATGTCATATTTAACGTAATGGGTTTCCTGCACGTGGATGGACTATCGATACAAGCAGAGCATAAGCTGAAATTTCAAGGGCTACTTATAGAAGATATTGATGTTAGGTTTCTGGCGCTTCCAATTTTCACAACAGGGAGCGTCTTCGTCTCGCTGGTCTTCGGAAAAAGAAAGATTGGACGGGGGGAAGACAAATACTGCTATTTTCATAGTTTTATTTTGTGTCCATTTTGTCCCTTGCAAGTTGTGACTTCATGTGCTCGAATTTCCGGTGCCACCCCTTTTATATCAGGCTTCGTCTGATAATTTCCGAAACAAACTGATAAGACCCAAGGTCTACTGAACCGGTTTGCACCTATCACAACATTATAACATCGGTCACACGCAGAATTTTAATACTAATGTTGACCAATGGTTCTCATCAGAATCAGAAATTATTATTATTATTATTATTATTATTATTATTATTATTATTATTATTATATCTCGTGATTGTGCACTTAGTAACCAGTCGTTTTTAATTCAACAGACATTGCTCCATTCAAGTCAGAAGCATTTTTTGACACATTTACTCGGATTTTCACTCTTCTTCAATTACAGGCGTAAGACGAAATAATAGGAGCGTTACACTTTTCAGTAATTTTTAAAAATAATCAGAATTAATCCCAAAAAATTATCCAATTTTATTATTTCAGTGTATTTTCTTTGTGAATTTGTTTGTGAGGTTGTTTTTGCTATTATATTGTTTTTTTTTCATTCCATATTTATCTGATATTTAGTTAAAATTCTTTACCTAAATGATTTGAAAAAAAGGGGCAAATTATTGGTGCTTGCATGGCAAAAGCTTCAATTATCAAAACTACAAAGCTTTTTGGTTTTTCGAGATCTATGATAAGGATGAGGATGACACAATTTAAAAAACAAGGACAGACCGCCAACAATCTGAGCAAAGATGGTCCGCACTGCAAAAAATATATATATTAGAGATAGTTAAATAGCACGTTGAGGAATGTGAATCAAAGTACAGCATGTGTGCAATCAAGTTTCCATGTCTTGAAATCGATAAAGCTGGATATCATGGAAGAGCCGCCATCAAGAAAGCTTTTTAGTTAATGTTGAGAAGTGGATTGTGTGATACCGGGACCACAAAAAAATAAATAATTGAATAAAATAATAAAAGAAAACTAATCTATTGCAAATATTATTCTCTGATGAGGCCATTTTTATTCTTTTTTTACTCGGCTTTGGTGTGATTCTACGCAGGAAGGCAGCCCAAAAAAGCTTCTACTCCAGACTGTCTACCTTCAATGGGGAAGTAATTCTTTATGTATCCCTATCGTTGAGTTCTATAGGTCCAATTATTGAATTACATATCAGTGACATCAGTAAAGTTTAACTGAAGATTTTAGCCAACCAGGTGAATCTAATTTGCCAAATGCGTTTTCTGAAGGTGACTGGATCTTCTAAAACGATCGTCTAGATGGCTGTTTGCATGAAATAATTGAAACTGTAGTAGAATATGTGGCCCCCTATATTCCCGGATCCTAATATCATTGAGCATTTGTGGTGTATATTCAAGTGACAAATCAGGAATAAAAACTCTCTACTTTCCCGTCTAGGAAATCTTGAGCAGTTTTTGATAGAAGAATGGCTGAAAATTTCATTTGAAAACGTCAAGCAGCTTCATGATTCCAATCCAAGACTTATTGAACATTAAATGTTCAACTCCATATCAAATTAAGTTTGTACAAATTTCATAATTTTTCTATTTGTCCAATTATTGTTTTTAGCATTTTTATCAAATAACATTAATACATATGAAATGTATTATCTTAGAGATACAATTTGTTAAATTATTTTAAAAAAACACCCTACTTTATTTTTAATAGACATATACAATGATAAAAGTAATATTCTAGATAAATCAGATAAATTCAGAAGTTTTAATGGCAATTGATTGTACACATGCTTTATTCTTCTTGCCATTTTAAATGAATTGTGTTAAATTAAAAACTTTATTTATTTTTTTGAAACAAACGGTGGAAACGAACAATTTACATAATGAGAATTTAGTCAGTCAAATAGTATTACAATACACGTCATGATTTTGGGCATGCGCATTTCCGTAATTTCTTTTATTTTTTTCAAATAAAATAAAGATAAATAAACTTGCTAATAATGAAGGTTCTACTAATTTTCCTCCTCCTTTTCTTTCTACTTTATTTCAAATGTTAATCGACCATTATCTGGAAATGATTTTTTCAATTTGCTAATTGCAAGGGAGAAAATTACACTTTATACGACACAGCCTTTCAAAGACAGTTATCTTGAGTTTTCTTTGGCTAATGGCCGTTATCAGGTCGCCATTAAGTGATGAAAACTACTGTTACAATCAATGCTTCTTGTAAGAATACTAATTAACTTCCTCTTCAAATTATTTCAGTTGTTTCTTCCTACATTTAAAGTAATTGTAGCCAATGTAATTGTAAATTATATACATATATATAAATAACAGTAATAATACAATCATGTAGGAAAAATATTTAAATGATTGTTTTTATTAGTAATTTCCTTCATAGAGAAGATACTCTTAATTGTTCTTCTAATTTTTAGCTAAAAACTAATGTACTGTAAAATCTTTTAGGCCGCCATCCTTTTAACTTGGAATTCTCCTACCTCGCCATTTTATTAGATACCATATCTCGTAACACATATATTTGAGATATTTAAAGCTTTGTTAAAATAAGACTTACAACTAGCCAAATATAATTATTTACTTTATCAAACAGTTTATGAAAAATTTTTTAGCTATGAAAAAAGGTAATAAGTAATTTTCACCACGATACTGAAGACAATATTATCGATACACGGCAGTTTGGTAAAATTGCGCATATTCTGTGCTCTATCAAAGATTTGTAACACCATTTTTCTATATCCACAATTAAGAACTTAATAAAATAACGTATAATTAAAGTGAATCTTCAATAATATTTATCACAGTAACCAGTGAACCCTCATTAAAAGCTTATTTTATTTCTGTCTCGTACCTCATCCAATCTTTTACCTCACTTGTTCCAAGTTTTGCGACGTACAAGGTTTTGTATGTACATTTTCATGATATCAATCAGTGCTTTGTGTAGCAACACTGTAGCTCTCTCCTGCAGAATAAGCCTTGTAGCACTTCCTGCAACATAATGAATCTACAATAATTGGTAATTTAAACAAAAATAACATACATTCAGAAGAACGTAGATATTTCGTGATCCCCTCTCAAAAAAAAAAAAGAATTCGCAGCATTGGTTTTTTGAAGTTACATATCACGAACGGTGTCTCAACTTTTTGCAACTGTTTAGTACCTCCTAAATTGTAAAGCCATTTTAGTGTGTTTTCAGATTTCAATCTTCTACGAAGTTATTTAAAGGACATCTCCCACCCAAATAAATAAAGAAAAATTAACCAGATTTCAAAAAGAAATATGAAATAATATCAACAATTAGTCATTTTGTTCCTTTAAAGGTAAACATGGAACTTGCTTTGCAGCACTGAAGAATTTGCACCTCAACACCATTTTGGGCTGTGTAAGGCACCTTAAACAAGGCCCTGATATTAATTAAGGTATTTCTCATCAAATTATTTACTACTACTTAACTATCTATATAACCAAATCGAAAAATAATTTATTCTAATTACATGTAATAAATTTGTATATAAAATAATAACTATTTTTTTAGTTAATTTTTCCCAAACTAAAATTGGGTAGGTTCACTTCGCCTAGTAGGTAAGCAATAAGATTTTGGAATCGTATCGTAATGAGTTCAAATCCTAGACATTTGCGTTAATAATTGTACTAATTGGACCTTGGGAACGTTATAAATTCGAACATTCCTTCCAGCTATTGATTAAATAATTCATAATTTGTTATTAAAAAGAGTATTTATGGTCAAAAAGATTGTTTAGCAAAAATAATTGCTATCGATATTAAATGAGGTAAAATGTTTGAAATACCGAATAGCAAAATAAAACCAAACCTCAACTAAATTTATTTACATTTATTTCTTTCTAACAAAACTAGAAGAATTATTTTAAAACAGTGAATCATTTTTGTAAACTCCGGTCATATAGATACACAAATGTCCAATGTTGATTAATAATATCGAAAATATGAAATATTGGAAGGCACTAAATTTGTTAACTTATTCCCTTGAAACCAAAATATTAGAAATTCTTCGAAAATGTGCCGCAATATCCTCTCTTAAGGAAATTATACCTTTAGTAAATGACCCGAATAACGTTCATATCCTGTATCGACATGTTCGTATTCAAAACTTTAAATATCTTCGGTTTGCAGGTGACTTTGAGGTTTCTGACGATGCGTGCTGGCAAAATCATCCCACACTTTTACACATTAGAAAAAATTCAAGCACTGAGAATAAAACCATAAAAATTTTCAAAATTACCAGAAATACAAAATAATCCGTAAGACATTTTACAAACGTACAACATTATTTTAGAATAATCTTCTCTCATCGTATGTACAACATTTGTAACTTTTGAGAAAATAACGGAAGTAATATTTATTTTCAAAAGTTTACCAATATGTGTCCCCTTCAAATTAATGGCCTCTTGCATCTACACACTTCTTCGCGCGTCTCATCCAATCCTGAAGACCTCCTTTAAGTCCTTCTGAGATAGTTCCGTAAGGTAAATTTCCGATGCCCCTGTAATTGTTTTCTTATCTCCTGTGTTTGACTATTTATTTGAACATATATACCCAGAAAAAAATTTTAAAATTCATATGCCTCCAGGATTAAAGAGAGAGAGAGAGAGAGGGAGGGGGGAAGAAAAAGAGAGAGAGAGTTGGGGATGAGGGAGAGAGAAATAATATGAGTGAAAGAAAAAGAGAGGGAAGAAGCATTATTTATCATATCCTTGAGAAAGGCACGGATCCCCTCTTTTCCTTCCAGCTATAATCCAAAAAGGGCACATTGTGTTATTTAGAAATGTATGTGTTAACATATGAATGTTTAACAACAATCTATTGTTCCCGCCAGTAAATGACACGAAATAAGTTGATGTGTTTCGTGAAAAACAAAAATGAAGAAGAAAACGAATATAAATTAATTGCAACATAAATTATAAGAATGATTAAAAACCTTAAAATTTTCTTCGACAAAAATGCTTGACAATTTCTTTGAAGTTATACAGGCATAAACAGTCTTGAAACAATCCTATGAATCCAAAATCAGACCGAGAAAAAGAGACAGAGAAAGAGACAGAGAATGAAAAAAAAGTAAGAAAGAGATAAATAGAATGTAAGATGGTTTAAAAAGAAAGAAGATCAGATAGATACAATTGGTAGTGTGCAAATTCAGAAATGAATTGCAATATAAATCACAAGTTTAATTAAAGTCAGAAAACTATGGAAATAAAGTAGTTCCCTTTAGAAATGAGGCACAATACAGAAATTTTGTGATACAAGTCATGATTGTTGGAAACATCAGCATTTGAATCATGCTGCAAAGAAGCGATAGGAACGGAGATTTCTCCGATTTTCAATTTGTTTCTGTGTCCAATTGATTGCCTGATTAACTTATCTGCTCAATTTCAGAGAATCTCGGAGACTTTTCCACAGATACAATCCTTGATTTGTATTCTCTTTTTAACAAATTGGATTTGAAAGAGAAAAGTCAGATGTAATATCGATTAGAAATATTGTTGATGTAATTTTAAATCAGTGTGACATCTATCTGCACACACGAGCATATCGTCTCAGGTAAAGTTAACTGAAAAGGCACTCTAGCTGGAATTACATATCAGGTAGGATTCGTTTTCAATAAACAAGTTGGCAGGAGGACTTGTGATATTGGATAGGCAGTTGTTCCTCAGCAACATAGTACACGAGTTCAAATTCCAGTCCTTCTGTAGACGTACATATTTGCATTTATACGATTGGGAAAAGTACGGATATCCACGTTCCCTCCAGCTATGGGTTAAATAGTGCAGATTGCGTTAATCAGAAAACTGTCTGTGATAAAAGACCGTTTATTAAAAATTATGGTTTGTATTTACTTGGTCGAACACCAACCCAAGTTAAGGATAAGGCAGTTTTATGTCCCTCGGCTTTTGAAATCAGAGTTACCATTGACCTAGATGAGTTATTTCCCTGTTTAGCGAGCCTCATGTAAACGAGGCAGCCAAAGTTAAATACAATGGTTATGATGGGATGTTTACACTTATTATAAGACGCAAAATTCAAAGTTTATACAAATGCTTTGCCCCAATGTCCGAAATAAAAAAAATGAATGTCATCGGCATCAAATTACCTAATAAGTTTGATACGCCGTAATAAACACAAGCAAACGAGCAAACAAACTATAAATTTGTTAAACAGAAATGTAAATTATTTATAAGAGTTTGAATAAATTAGTAAACTCCCAGCAGAAAATCTGAACGTTCTTGTGTTAAACAATTGTTTGGTTTCATTAAGTGAGATCCTTTTCTACTATGGAAGTAAATTTAATAATCAATCTGTATTTATTTTATTTTAGTTTATTATTATTTTTTGCATATAATTTCCACCTCTCGGGATATTACAATGATCAGCATTTAAGTTTAAGTCCAATCAAAAACAGCAAGGAGGTTTTTTTTTTCTTTTGTGTCTCGGTCTCTTCAGAAAATGAATTTTATACAAAATCGAGCAGAAGAAACTCCAAGGCTTTTTACAACGTCTCAACCGATTTGTTCATTTGAATCGGAGATCTTAGAGAGAATATCGATCTTTTTGATTTCCCAAGTCGAGTAACTTAATTCTGAGTGGATGCAACGGATTTCATTCCTCTTGAGGGCAGAATTGATTCTTAGCTGATGAACCAATCTGAATGCCATTTGATATTGTCATCATCGGCTCTTTCTAAACGATGAGGTAAATCAGGAATTCATTTCGCTAAATTGTTACAAGTTCCGTGTTTTCAAGCAATTTGCTTTCCTGTATCGAAGACCGGTTCGATTGCAAAAGGATGCAGCATTTAAACGCTAAGAAACACATTAAGCAAACGACTTTAAAATCCAAATTATTGAAAGGCAGTTATTCAAATGTAAAAATAATTTAACTTGATATGTGTTGAATGAATGTATAACTATAAATTTATTCATCAATCTATCGATCAATTATACCTGTAATGTCAACTATCTATCTATTTATCCCACTGTTTATCTATACATTAATCAATATATCTATCTATATCTATATCTATCTATCTATCTATCTATCTATCTATATATCTATATATATATATATATATATATATATATAAATATATATAGATATATAGA
>JAUZSX010349996.1:0-10162 GCA_034780655.1 Idiosepius hallami
GCCCGGGTAAGAGCACGTAAAAATGGCCTTGTGCCAAACTTGGGGGTGCTCACCAAGTAAATATCATAATTGAACTTATGGATTCGTGATATGATCGATTGTAGAAAGTTGTAGAAAATGATGGTTTTTATTTTAAGAAATTATTTTTGTTGTAACATTTCAATTTTTTTTGCATGGTTTTATGATTTATTAGGGCAAACTAATCGGAAAAAATGATTAAAATGTATTATCGCTTGGCCGATACATACGTTCTGGCGACCTAAAGCCAACAAATATTTTGGCCTTAGCCCTCTAATATTATGTTTACTTGGTGAGCACCAACCCAAGTTTGGCACAAGGCCATTTTTACGTGCTCTTACCTGAGCTTTTTACATTCAATGTTACCCTTCACCTAGAGGAGCTGCTCTCCCGAGTTAACGAGCCCCATCTGCTCGTGGCAGCTAAAGGTGAATGGAATGGTTTTGACTGGGATTTGAACTCGCGTAATACGATTTAAGATCCCGAGCTTCTATCAATGCTCCACCGTCACTGCCCAAATAATAACCTTAATAAAGTTAGATATGCCGTAAGACAGAAAACCAGAAATGTGTAAGTACACACACACACACACACACAAATATCAGTGATTTTATTGATTAAAAAAATAAGATTTGAAGCTAGAATTTATTTTTATAATATTTGTTGGAGACTGGATTGTTGCCAGTTTAAGCGAAATACGATCATTTATTCATTGATAGGAAAAACTGATTTTTTGGCAGAGTCCATAACCTCGACAAGTCGAGGTCATCAGAACTGGTGATGTTTTTGTCAAAATCTTACTTTGTGGTTGAGAGGTGGGAACAGGCCAGAGCCAACGTCGACCATGTTAGAAGCGACAAAGCTAAGAATCATGTGAAGATCACAAATGACTTTAAATGTCGGTCATGATCAGGCGATTCGTTTTTATATACATAACCACGAAGTTATGCCAACAAACAAGAATCTTGATGATTTTTGCCAAAAGAGATGGCTGTCCCGTGATTCTTAAATAATAGCAGTTTCCGCTTAGGGAAGAATAGAGAGTTCAGAAGATTCGAACAGGAAAAAGTCTGGCATAATTTGAAAAAAGATAAAGAAAACTTGCCCTGTTCAGAAAGGTGTGTATGAGACTGGATTAATCGTAGGGCTGTGGTGAAAAAAGGCTTTTATTATAAAATATTCTTGGTATTTATTAGTTATTTTGAGATTTTTATCATATCTTTTAATTCTGTTGATATTTGTAGGGCCAGGCAATATGTTCTTATACAAGATTGTTCTTGTTGCAGTTCTAATAGGACTAAAACAGGGATATTCTTTAATAAAAGCAAATTGTCAAATTGTATTTCTTGTTTATTTTTTTTTTTTTTTTAGATTTTACCATATATTTTAATTCTGTAGATATTAGTGGTGCTAGGGCAATACGCTTTTTATAGAATAATATTCATGTTGCAGCCCTATCAGCTTTGACTGAAATAAGATTGTTCACTTAACTAATACGCACACACACACACACACACACACATACACACACACACACACACAAATATATATATATATATATATATATATACCAATACGTATAATATATCTATTACTGACTCACTTAAAGGCATTGAAAAAACAATTTTACATGAAGACGAAATAAATAACTCAATATCATTCATTGACATCCATTTACACAGAAATGATAATAAATTAAAATTCAAAATATACCGCAAAACAAATGATAAATATGCATATATATACAATCATAAAACATATATAAATATTTTGTTCTATATAATCTATGGTATGCTTTTATATTCACTGAATACATTTTATTTTGAAATTTTCCTGTTTCCAATATTCCAGAATTAGATTTCTTTTTTTTTCATTTGCTTATTGGCGTCGAGTTCAATGGTTAGTCGGGTTTGTTGATGTCTATTCACAATGTATAAGTACAAATCTACGTGGTGCCTTTAACCTTTATATATGTCTGCAATGTTATTATAGTGAGAAAGGGCACCAATGCTATCTCCAATTCGCTGCATATTACTTTCTTAATTAAAATCTATTGCTCCAACATCTGCTTTGTCAGTTGAGATAAGTAATACATTCTCGGGGATATCTACCATTTCACTTTTGTGCTAGTAATAAAAAATATTCTCAGGGGGAGCTGAATCTACCCTTAGATTCTGAAACTGCACTTATATATAGAAGTCAATAATGAATCAACGGTCTATTTGATGGTCGAGTGCTTTTTAAAGATTTTTTATCTGGTGCCATTGATGGAATGTTTATGAACTGGCACATCTACGAAACGAACGATTCAAGCTAACTCGGTTTAACTTGCTTCTCAAGTATCGATAAAACCTTGCTAATTACATTTGGGTTTTTGGAAATATTTCAATTATTTGTTTGTCTTAGAATTAAGTCTGTATTTTTTTTTTTAATTAGGAGACTATACACTTTTCAGATCAAATTTGTTACCCTGATATAAAAGTTCGCTAGGAACCAGGTTTTAGTAGAACACCGGAAATTATGACTCTAGAACTTCTTACCGTCATCATTTTTCTAATTTCAACCGGAATTTTTCTGCCCTTTTTTGTATCCTACCGCGCCTCTTTGTTCAACACAAAATAACCGTAGTCCATTCTACAAAAGAATCTCCCTCGCCTTTAACTTAGTCTCCATATCAGGCAATGGAGACCACATACTTTCATCCTTTCTGATTTAAGACTATAAACAATATAACAGATAGATACTTTGCCAAATGGTTACCATTTACAAAGTGTAAAATTTTTCTGCATATCATTTTTTCGTCCATTTATTTCAGGGTTGACTCGAGAGTTATTTGATTAGTTTAGCGTCTCTTAAAATAAAAATGAAATATAACATCTCTAAGATTTAGAAAAGTATTTGTTAAATTACTTTCGATGCATATCTTTTTAATCTTCACAATATTATTGCTCGACAATGACTTGTTTTAGCCATTTATCTTAAACAAACTATTAGTTTTTACATGATTATTTTTTATTCGAAACAGAATGTGTAGTCGTTGTAAATTTAAAGATAATTTTAGTTACCAGGAGAGAAAATGTTACTAAATAAAGAATAAACAGTGTTCAAATTTTAATCATATTTGGACTGAAATTGCGTCTCATTAGGAGAGAATTCCGAGTGTGTTAAAGCTGCTGTGAGGGAAAGGTTTCCTACATCGGCTCTCATTAAGGAAGTGTCTTTACTGGCGGTTATTTTTGGCAGCAATCTGAGAGACAAAACAAGAACCATTGTTGCGAAACTGAAGAATCGCTTTTTTATTATCGATTTTTTTAATGTGTTTGTTATTGTGATTATGTTTTTTGTGTGAATTTTGTTTTATACGCAAAAATGTGGGAATCAACTCCCTTGTTATTTTTACAAATCACGACCGCATGCAATGTGACAAGTTGACAAACTATGATATAAATAGAAACCAACTCAAAAAATTACTTATATATAAAAAAAAACTTAAAATGACTGGAAAAAAACTTTATCTGTTAAAGTTCATTTAACATAAATATTGCTATGGCATTCCCTCCAACTTAAATAAGGCATTTGGTATTATCTAAAAAAAAACTGGATTAAAAATTTAAAAAAAAGATTGTTCTCGGCATTAAATGACCAAACACATTTTTCTTATTTAAACTTTAATACAAAAGGTTTTGGCACAAGGCTGATTGGGGTGGGGAATTTGTCAGGCTTGTTTCAAAACTATTGCTTAACGTTAACTAGACTCTTTCACGACCGATTCGCTTCTTATAATATACATACATCCATCATCATAACATACTGCAATCACCAAGATACTGCATTCACACAATGGGCTAATCCTACTTTAAATATCACCAGTAATAATAATGATTCGTATTTACAATTGATGAATGGGAATGGGATAGAATAACCCAAAAAATAAATAAACTAAATAAAAATTTTTGTTGGGTTAGTAAGACACCCTTTCTTTGCTATTGGGGTAGGTAGCCTACTCTTTTCCGGGAGTTAACCGTACAGATTTGTATGATGTAAAACAAAACAATAAGCAATTCTTTATGGTATTCATTGATATATTTAGAATAAATATTTTTATTATGTATTTTCTTTCTTCCAGTGTTTTAGCCAATGATCCTGTAAGATATTAGATAAATAAAATATATTCCGAAATCTAGAAATAAATTAGCAAGGCCTGTCTTCCCACGTCGATCATTGTTAGCAAAATGTTGTACATAAATAACTTAGGAAGGGGGAAAATCTGTATGCACTTATCCAAATGGCTTCTACATATATATTTTGAATAAATAATTTAAAGGAAAACAAATACAAGACTTCACATAACTTAAAAAGATATCAGTAAGAAAATCGACGAATATAATAAATTACTTTTACATTTAAAAGGGCAAATATTCGCTACTTTTGATTAAAAAAACAGCTTTATTTTATTATGATTAAATAGAGGTGAGAATATTTTTTTCTCTATTGGTATTAAAATAACTGAAATTATATCAGAAGCTGTCCATTTATCTATCCATCTATCTGCCTATTTAGCAAGATGTGTTGCTTGTGGAACTGCGAACATTTTTGTAGGAAAAGTAAACATTAATGAAAGTAATGGGCGTAAATTTATTATTGAGAGTCGGAAAAGGAGCTTAGACTGTAATTGAGTAAGGCATGTGTATTGTTCAACTTCATCAAGTGCTATTTTATTACAGAAAACATTAAAGCTCAATTTTAGTAATCTTTAAATAACTAAGTTTTTAACTATATTTTATTCAAATTGATATTTAAAAATATATAAAGCTTCTATACACTAATCTGTAGAAGGGATACATAATATTACAGATCAACATGAATCTTGATTTATACTGCAATTTTCAATGATACAAGAAAATTTAGTCAAAAATAAACCAAGGTGACATTACCTGTTCCCATTTTATATTTTATCAATTATTAGATAAGTTTGGATTATTTTTATCCAGTTTATTAATGAAGATAAGACTCAAGTTTTTGCTGATTTATACAAAGATCGTCTGTTCTACTCTATTGAAAAGGCTACAAAATTTTCAATGTGTTATATTTCAGGTATTATAGTCCACACTATCTGAACCAAACCACTCATTGAATTATGATACATGATATAAATATGACGGAAAGAAAAATAAACTATAAACTGAATCCATAAAACTTTGTAACCAAGTTCCTGGGAAGTTAGATTGTTAAAATATGCAGTAGAAAATAAAAGCCTAATCTATCAATGTCGGATACCAACTAAGTATTCTGAGTTAAACAAGAAAAAACACAACCAGTGCCAAAAATAAGTTTTCCTAATAGGTAACTCGCTGGGATCAAGCCATATAATTTACTAAAGGGCATGACAGGTATTTGGGCACAAATTTAATGGATTTGAAAATAAAACTTGTAGAGCAAAAGAAGATAATTGTATTTGACTAAAAATAACACGCACAGTAGTTAGCTCACAATTCAATAATCTTCTTCAATAAAAACAACACTAACACTAATAAACATGTTTATATGAGGTCGAAATCGGTTGTAAGCACTGATTAACTTTTGATTATTTTTATCAGAAATTACTCAAAATCAGTGAGCTTTTTAGGATATTTCTTGTGTAACGAGAAATCCTGCCCGAATTTCTCCCACCGTCGAAAACAACAACGTCCGGTTGTTAAGAACAAAAAACATGTATTTAACAAATAAAAGGGAACACATTTACGTTATACATGGCTTGTAATGATAGTCAACATAAACAGTTGAGATAGTCACAGACAGTTAGAAAGAGTTCAACAACAGAGCCCGCAGCAGAGCTCATACAAACGAAACAAACAACTTCAAGCACTGATTATTGTGATTATTTATATCAGAAGTTAATCAAAATTAGTGAGCTTTTTAGGGTATTTCTTGTAAAAGAAATGTTCTAAACAATACTCAACATGATATTCTAGAGAATTTAAATCTGGTGAGTTAAGAGGTGAAATGTTGAGAATAATGTGATCGTACGGATTGTTTGGCTATCGATTCCATAATTCTTTTAGATTGGCACAATTCTCTACGTCTATGAGCTCTAAAAATACAGCGTAAGGTTTTTCATTGTAAATTTCTGAAAAAAAACAAATGCTGTAAAAATGAAATCTCGGTATATGGAATCGTATGACGTGAGTTCTGATCCCAGTCAAAACCATTGCATCTACCTTTTGCAGTTTCGGACAGATGGGACTCGTCAATACGGGAGAATAGCTCATTTAGGTTAAGGGCAACACTAAGTCCTATTGCCTTGTGAATCTAGTAACAAGCTTTTAGCTGCACTAGATGGAGTAGCTGATTTCAACTGAATAAGTATTTAGACATAAAATATATGATATCTTTTTTACTATAATTGTTATTGATTTTAGTTTTTTTTTTGTTTATTATTGTCATAGTCATGATTACACTAATTTGTTTTTAAACTGTAATTTTATTATATGATCAATAAGGAGATTTAAGGGGCAGTCGACGTCGTCCAGTGGATAGACAATCGGACTTCGGAACCGTAGAACGCGTGTTCAAATACAAGTTGTTTGGTCTACCTTAATATGTCTACTAATATACTTGGGAAAGGTATGAATCCCCGTCTCCCCTCCAGCTATGGCTTCAATAGTGCATCTTTTGTATTAAAATAACTATGTGTGTATAAAAATAATGTTTATCTAAAGTAGATGTCATCGGCATTTAAATAAATTAAAAGTTTAATATGCCGTTAAACACAAAACAAACAAACAAAATAATGATATTAAACGAATCCTTCTTTATTGCTAGCATAAATAACCTGACATGTAAAATATCAATTGGAAAACCACCATCATCATCATCATCATCATCATCATCATCATAATTATCATCATCATGATGTCAGCCTCTGCCGAGATAGAACTTGCTAGATACACTCTTTCTGTATTCCTTATCTGTCATAGCACCTAAAAGATCAATTGGGAAAACTTAAAGTCAAACTTTATTTAAATTACAGGAAAGATAACATTTGATTGTTTTCTAAATTTATTTTACTATACTTTTCAACGTGGTAATCGATCAAATTGATGTATGTGCGTTCTTTATTCGTCAGTAACATCGCTAATGTGAATGCTAAAAGAAAAACATGTCTTAACTACATACTCTAACTCAATTGAGTAGAATGCTCGCTTAACGGCAGCCTTAAGTGGAATGATCCTATGGTGGGTACTATCATTAAAAATTAATCATTTTCTCTCCATAGCCAGAAATCACAGTGAATTTAAGCTGGTGAACTTGAAGGCCAAATAGCAGTGTCCACAAAAAGAGGCAATTTACCTCTTAAGTAGTTTTACTCTGTCTTTGATCCATAAGCAGGTGCAAGGGATTTGGACAAACATGAGCATCATTTCATTATAGGTTTTTTATAAGGAACCAAAGATTCTCTCAAAATACTCGGCTACTCTGTAGTGTTGATCTAATGGCAACTACAATGAAATTTAGAGCCATGAAGTCATTATCAAAAACAACTGATACAAAGATAACAATAGAATTTGTTTGTTTTGTATTACTAAAGGAACTTTAGAACTATTTTTAGATAAAAAGTTTTTTTAATGAAAAATATTTGGTATGAAATGTGTGATGAACAAATAAAGTGACTAATTGTTTAACACTAAAAAGAAAAAAAACTTTCACATTATATATATTATTTTTACGCACACTCTGATTAATAGCGTCGTTAAGTATCGATGAAAACACGGAATAACGAAAAATATTTTTTCTGCTTTGCTGTATCCCTATATACCTTTTTATCAGTGTATGAGATTGAGTATATTTTATTATTCTGTTTTAATACAGAATTGGCACAAGGCCAATAGATTCATTATATTGATTGAGTATAAGATTATAATATAATATAATAATATAATATAATATAATAATATAATGATATAATAATTATAATATAATATAAGATTATATATTGATTGAGTATAAGATTGAGTATAAGATTGAGTATATGTTTGTCTTAAAATCATCAAATTTTGAACTTTTGTTACAAAAAAAATTATTAAATAGAGATGATCGTTCCATTTTTAATGCCATCCAATATTCCATATTTGGTTAGAAAATTCAATTAAATTGAATTTACTATTGACTAGTTTTTTTAATATTCTTACATAAGATAACGCCTAACGGCATGGTTAAATCTTGGGTTTAACAATTTGTATAGTTTGAATTTATTATTTGTTAATTTAATTAAATTTGTACACATATATTTTCCCTTTCATCTTGCTATATTTAAATTTTTAAGGTGAATGCAATGGTTTTGACTGGGATTTGAACTCGCGTACTACGATTCCAGAGCCCGAGCTTTTACCAATACTCCATCTTGCTGCCAAATATTAAGTTTTGTATATGTATTTTTGGGTGTGATTGAAACAGAAATATTCAGATAATGCTAATTTAGAACAGTAGAAATAAATCTTTATAAAATACGCCACGAGTCTTCTGGCTACTCTTAATATAAATTAACACACCGAATAAAAAACTAAATAGATTAGCCAGAAGTCATCAATTTTGTCTCGGCTCAGCGAGAAGGATGGAAGAAATATTTATTTCTTCTGTTAAGCATCAAAGTTGATAGACAGAATCAATTAAGTGTTACAAATTTCTGTGAACCTTTGCTTTTAATTAACGTGATAAATTATTTCTACATCTTTTTTATATAAAAAAATTCATTTAAAGATTTTTCTTTCTTTTTTTTATTTTATCATCTAATATTACACCCACCCCTAAAAATCAATGATACTTGATAAAAAAAAAACTAGTGGCAATCATTGAAATAATTGTTTTCTCGCTTGGATTTGTTCTAGACAGGATTATAGACGCGAAGATTACAAACAACCAAGTCCAGAAAGATATTGATTAAAATCTAGAAACGTAATAGAAATTAATCAAGTAAGTTTACGATAAATTAATTGTAATGATAAAAAATTTTATATCGTAAAGTTTACTGTCTTAATATTTCTATTTCTTATCTTCCCGTAAAGATAAAAGCTTAATTTTACCTAGATTTTAGAGTTTACTATTGTATAATGAAAAAAAGAATATTCCCGCGCTAAGATATACATACATAAATATATATGTATAATGTTTAGAATACTTAGGCAGAATATCATTATTCTGACACGTTTCATTAAGAACAATATAATTTTTCTTTTCAATTATTTAAACCAAACTAGTCAGTTATTTTAATGAATATATAATAAAAATGATTTGGTCAAATTATGTATTTTTTTAAATACATTTTAGCAAGAAATTATAGAAGTAGAAAAATTAGACAGAATATTTAAACAATATTAAAAAGCAGGTATTAAAACGCGAATTAATCTATCAATGAACTTTAAGTACATTTTTTATGTTTAATATTATACTGATTATATCTGAGTTATTTATCCTTTCCTTAAAAACTTATTTGAATAAAATGTGTTTGTTTTTTATTGACGGGTTCTCCTTCGGGAAAAAAATAATGGCTGTTTAACATAAAGGACTGTATGTGGATTCATTTTAAATTTCTGTTCAGCCCATCAAATGAAAGTTTTGAATGGAGACAAATAAAAGAATCTTATTTCATTGTTAGTCATGATTATTCGTTGTCTACTTTTGATTTAAATTTCAAATTCACCTCAACTGGGAAATTTAAAACAGCTCTTTAATTAGAAAACAAATTTGTATGCTCGTGTTATCTAGTGCATACAGTATCATGACTATTTGTAAGTGGCAAAAGAGGGTAGCTCCTTGGCACAGTATTAAGCCTATATAATAAAACCAAAAAGTGTATAAAATCATCTACTTAAGTTACGCCGCTAGTTTCAAAAGTCAAGCAATCTACGTTTTTAAGTTATTTTTTTTAATTGGGGAAGAGTACTGTGCTTAGCCACGGAGCGGTCCCGACGCAAAATGTGCCTTGCGGCCCCTTACTTTAAAAAAGCAAGAAGCACCCCTTCAACATATACATAGAAATCTTAAGGGCAGCGACGGTGGAGGATTGGTAAAAGCTCGGGCTGTGAAATCGTGTTACGCGAGTTCAAATCCCAGTCAAAACCATTACTTTCACTTTAGCAGCCTCGGG
>JAUZSX010350007.1:0-10162 GCA_034780655.1 Idiosepius hallami
GTGTTACCCTTCACCTAGATGAACTGCTCTCCCGAGCTAACGAGCCCCATCTGCCCGAGGCTACTAAAGTGAAAGTACTGGTTTTGACTGGGATTTGAACTCCCGTAATAAGATTCCAGAACCCAAGCTTTTGCCAATGCTCCACCGTCGCTGCCCAAAATATATAAATATATATATATAAATATATATATATAAATATATATATATAAAGATATATATATGTATATATTAATCAGTAGAATAAGATTGCTTATATTATAGTTAGAGTGCTCAATATTAGTGATAGATCATATATATTATTAAATCGAAGACAGGGAGTCAACAGCCTTCGGTGACATTCAGTTTCTCGCCTGCGCGGTTATCAGTCGTCCTTTTGTTTGTGTGTATGTGCAATGTGCACGTGTGCGTGTGTGTTATGTGTGTTCATTAGAGAGATCATTTTAGATAGGCATCACGATGTTTTCGTTCTTGTCGCCGTAGTTAATCACTCCACCTTCTGATTTCAATATGGTGGCTTCTTTCGCCAGATTAAAAAAGATTACCCAGTTAAATAAATATAACCGTAGAAATAACCTCAAAACAAATACTTATTCAAATTAAATTGGCAAAACATACGAATCCAATGTAAACTTGAAAAGTTTAGTTTCAGTGTTCATCATACCCGAAATGACTGCTGGCTTCCAACTGCTTTTCTCACTGACTGTGACTCAGTGGTGTAGCTAGAGTAAACATAACTCGGAGCGGTCCACTCAAACGTCACACCACTAAACTTAACATGACCCTATACATAATGGTTCAACCCATGCTGAATGTACATAACACTTTTGGTATACATCTCGAAAGCTAATTAATGTCCAAAACTAAACTCTTAGGACAACAACCACTATCGTACTCTTGGTGCTCAGGGTAGCAATTGGTTACCTCATGTCAAATTAGAAATAAACACAAATTCTTATAAAACTACATATTTCTTTTATGTTCTCTCATGGCACTATGCTATTACATAATAAGAGATGACAAATATTGTTTTAGGAGATTTTCGTACCTTAGCCTGGTCCAAAAAATGTGTTGGGGTGACAATGTGTTACCCACCGTTTGTTGTCTTCTGAGACATATCGTATTGCCCACCCATTAGCTATACAATTGCATGGTCTAGTGCTTTTATAACCCTAAACAAAATTGAATGCTTGGTTACTAGATATTATAGTGTTCCCGTCAAATCATCGGAGTTAAGCTACGTCGAGCCTGGTCAGTGATTAGATGAGTGATCATTTAAGAATACCAGGTACTGTACTAGGGTAACTAACAACCCTGCACGCATAGCCCCTGCTACTCCTTTCGAGGAAACCAATTGCTACACTACACACATCATTGTGCGATACGATATAAATGAACAGAACTGGATGGGGTAAATTACCTTTCATATAAAAGTGTATTGCAAACCCATATATTAATTTGCTTGATCAAAATCCACCAAGTGTCATAAAAAAATCATCACCAAATTTAATTGATGTCAGATCTTTTTAATTTAAATTTTTAAAAAAATTTCGTTCATTCGTAAATCCTCAACATAAGTAAAGCCCTTGAAAATGTAATCCTTTGAGCCCCGGTTCATCAAAATAACCAAGTAGTCACCCAGAGTGATTATATTGAAGGAACATATTAAAGCCAAAATATCGGTGTGTCTTCTTTTGTCCTGTGTTGTCAAGCGCTATATATATCAGCTTCGTAGGGTGCAAAGGATTAAGAAAAACTATTTGTTTAAAATGAGTTCTTTTGCTTCTAATAATATCTTCAGTAGTTTTTTTAATTCATTCTCCGATCTAAACTAAAATTCCACTATTTTTTTATTGACTGCTTGATTACTCGATACTGTACTGATACGGTCAAGTCGCGGTGGAGACACTGGTTCCCGTCAAATCATCTGATATTGATTGTTTGCATATGTGATCGGTTTCAGGTTATAAGGATTCTGCTTATGTTCCGTGTACGTTCATATATAGAGTAATACTCTTGCGAGAGTGATATATATTAATTCGATAATCATAACTTGAGACCTTCACAGGGTTCAATACTAAGTTTATTTACATTTGAGGGTCAAAGTCTCTCGACGTCTCCCACACTCTCTAATCTAAGAGGTGTATTTATACACTATTTTTCTATTAAACAGAGGTGTGCTGTGTCCTTCCATTATAAGAGAAAAGTATGAATCCCAACATTATCTCTAGTTATGGATTAAATAGTTCACATTGTGTTATTAAAAAAGATACAAATTAAGTTATTATAAATACAAAATACGAAATACTGTTTAACAACGATAATTGTTCTCATCCTTAAAATGGCCTAAACAGGTTGATATAATAATACCTTGACCAAGATGGGCACAAGGTCATTTTTATGTGATCTATATACATGGGCTTTTTGCATTCAGTGTTGCCCTTCACCTACATGAGTTGCTTTTCCGAAGTAACGAGCTCCATTTACCCGAGGCAGCTAAAAGTGATTGTAATGGTTTTGACTGGGTTTTAAACTCACCTACTACGATTCCAGAGACCAAACTTATACCAATGCTCCTCCACCTTAGCGTCCCCGCTCAAAAAAAATGTTTGATATACTGTTTAACACAAACAAATAAACTAACAAAACTGATCGGGTGAAATGAAAGAACAGTAAGCATTATTATGAAATGATCCTCGTTTTTTATATAATTTACGCTAGGAATGGAAAAAAACTTAATTCTTTGAAACTCGACTTATCAAAATTGCCAAGTAGACACTCAGAGCCGTTATATTAGAGAAACATATTAAAGCCAAAATATTGATTTGTCTTCTCTGGTCTTACGTCCTCAAGGCCGATATATCGGCTCTTTAGGATCTAAAGGGTTAAAGCCAAAATATTGATGTGTTTTCTTTTGACTTATGTTGTCAGAGCCAATATATTATATTTACTTGGTGAGCACCAACCCAAGTTTGGCACAAGGTCATTTTTCATGCTCTTACCCGGGCTTTTTCGATTCGGTGTTACCCTTCACCTAGATGAGATACTCTCCCGAGTTAACGAGCCCCATCTGCCCAAGACAGTTAAAAGTGAATGCAATGGTTTGACAGGGATTTTAACTCGCGTAATACGATTTCAGAGCCCGAGCTTTTACCAATGCTCCACCGTCGCCGCCCAGAGCCAATATATATCTTCCTCTTAGGGTCTACAAATAAATTTCTAACTACCCTTGTATTTTTTTATTTCAATAACTGAGGAAAAATACACCACATCTTTTTAAATTTCCTAAGAATTAAAGACAGACGAAATCTGCAAGGCAAACTTAGTGCTACAAAATGTATGGTTAGAATCATACGGAGCCAGAAAAGGAGAGTGTGCTCTTAAATTATTTCTAATCATATTTTCCTGAGAAATCAGCATACGCTCCAAAATGCTAATTTATTTTAGAGTGAAGTATATGTGGCAATGACAAAAACACACTTTAATGAGAAGTAAAACTGACAAAGTTTCAGGTAAAAATTTCTGTTAAGTTTTATGTGGAATTAAAATTCCAGTTTTTAGTGGTATATCAATATCTAAGTTATATAATGGCTATTAGAATGAGTTTTTGTGTGTGCTTGTATCTGTGTGTGTGTTGATGTATATTATATGTGTTCGGTAAGCAGAACCAACCAAGGTTGACACAATGCTATTTTAAGGTAAATGCTTTAGTTTTTGAACTCGCGTACCACGATTCCAAAGCCCGAGCTTTTAACAATGGTCCAACTACGCTGTGTCTTGCTGTATATGAGAGTTTAAGTGTTTGTGTAACTAAATACTTTTCTTTAAAAAGACGGTACGTTTTTACTAGGACCACAAGATTCATTCCCATTACGCGAGTTCTAATCCCAGTCAAAACAATTACATTCTCCTTTAGCTACCTCGGGTAAATGGGGCTCGTTAACTTGAGAGAGCAAGTCATTTAGGTGAAGAGCAACACTGGTTACAAAACGCCTGGGTATATAGAGCAAGTAAAACTCACATTGTGCCTAACCTGGTATGGTGCTCAACAAAGTAAATGCACTATAAGGAAATGTGTACATACAATTATATATATGATAAAAAAATTATTTAGAAAAAACAAAAACTAGAATATATTCAGTGCCGACGCGTTTAGGATTTTTCCTTCTTTAGGGCACGGTTATTTTTATCTTTATATCTTGTCCATTAGATCTTGTTAGTAAAAAGGTATTTTTTAGTTTTAACATTTGAAAGAAATATTTTTGAAAAAAAGAGAAAATCTCAAAACAAGATAATTGCGTTTTTAACGTAGATTGGCTATCCACTGGGCCACGTCGACCACCCCAATTCTTTTCTAATCGTTAAATGGCTCTTTCAGAGATAGGATTTTAATCCTTTCTACCCGGACTACGGAAAATTATCAACTACTCAATCTATATATATATATATATATATATATATATACTCTTAGGGTTCAAATGTTTAAGGATTTTGTCATATGCTACGAATATACAACCTGTTCTAATTAACGCTTTGGAATCTGCAGGGCCGATATATTGGCCTTGGTTACCTAAGGCAAAATCCGACACACCAATATGCAATGGTCGTCTAATAGAACGGCTCTGAGTGATTATTTCTTATTTTTTCTCGGTGTCCAAAATGTAATTTGAATTTTTTTACCTATCAATTTCTATGGCTTATTTTAGGCGTGTTAATCTATTTATTGGAATTATTTATGATTCAGATCTTCTGATATATTTTTAGTTCTTGTTGAAATTAAAAGATATTCTCTGAAACAGTATTCAAATAGAATCTTCGTATTATTAGCGTAGGGAGGTGTTTTTTTCTGAGATTGGTGAATGCCTCGCATTTTATGACGTTATATTCGACTGCGAGAGGGGGGTTGCTTTAGTTGTATATCTTTAGTCCAGTGGTTCCCAACCACTGTACCGTGGCATATTAGTGTGCCGCAGAATGATTACTGGTGTGCCGCGAAATGGTTACTGGTGTGCCACGAAGAGATAATAGGCGGAAGACATTTACCTTCATTTTTTTAAAGAAGACATTTAAATTCTTAATCATGATGACAACGCGCAATTCAAAACTACTGAATTTCTGGAATCTAAACGTTTATTGTATACTAATTGGTAAGCGCTGTTATAATTCATATCATGAATAGATAAAATATCTCGTTTATAATATTAACAGATTATTTGTGGATAATTCTTATTCAATATTTAGGTGTTGTAAATCATAAACATGGTTTAGTAGGACAAATAAAAACATGATTAAATATGATAAAAATTCACTTATATGGTCTTCTTTTTATCATCTTATTGTAAAAAGGCTTTAAGATAAGAAAATATTCATTTTTTTTGTAGTAGGTGTGCCGCGAAAATTTAAAGAGCTCAATAATGTGCCGCGATGTAAAAAAAAGTTGGGAACCATTGCTTTAGTCATTATAAAAGAATCATGTTTTTATGAACTACAAAGATTTGATAAAAAAATCGAATTCTTGAGCTTTTTTGTTTGTTTTGTTTTTTATAAATGTTTTTATATTATAACTAGGCCGATGACAATATTGTTTTCAAAACATGCTTTATACTCTCTTGAAATATTCTTCAAGCATATGGTTAAGAATATGCTTTTTTTTTTCAAGGGAATATTCTTTTTAAAAATAATATGTTTTTAGTTCTCGGGAATATTCTTTTCTTTCGAAAAGAATATGCTTTCTGATAAAAGCATATTCTGTTTATTTTTCTTAAGAATATTCTTTTAACAAAAAGCATATTTTAAAAGGTTAAAAGCATATTCAATTTTTAAAAAGAATATGCTTTTTGTTAAAAGAATGTTCTTGTCTGAAAAGAATATGCTTTTTGTTAAAAGAATATGCTTTTTGTTAAAAAACTATTCTGTATGCAAATAATATTCTTACTTAAAAAGAATATTCTTGTCACAGCCTTAATTAAAACGTATCAAAACAGAATAAGTCACGTTTTTGGTTATGTCTTACACAGACATTTAAAAAAATACGAAACTTCTTTTACTGATAGTTTTAAAATACTTTTTTCTCGTTTAGAGACATTATATTATAGATCTGTTATTGTTGATGTGGGTTTTTTTTACAATTTCCTTTCACTCACTTTTATAAAAGAACTTGAGTTGAGCAGAACATTTTTTAAGCAAAAAATCTTTGTTTTTTTCATTCAATTTTTTTTTATATTCAACAAATGAATTAACAAACATCAGAAGAGAATGATGAAAGTTCTTAAATATATTTTTTGGTAGACATTATGTCATTTATAAATTATTTATTTGTACATAGAGAAGTGCCTTTAGGCTCAAAAATCAAAATTCAAAAGAAAATAAGAAAGAAAAAAGGCAAGCCATATAAAACTATAACTGCTATATATTGCTTAGGTAAAACTTCACCTGCCGTATTTCTAACCATTTAATAAGACACTTCCTGCTTTTACAACGCAATTATTTTAGCTAGAGGGCTGCATGGTCGGGACTAAAGGCACTGGAGAGTCACATTAATAACACCCGCTAATAAATATGAAGTTTGAAAAATGTAATAAAAGTATTAAATTTAATTAAAAAATTCAAACAATTGAGTTACCATGGTTTTATTCTTAAAAGTATTCTAGCTTTATCATTCAATGCGACAAGTGCATACTATTACATTTCTTAATCATTTTTTTAAATAAAACATCACAGGCCGCACATAACGTGCCAGTGGGCCGCATGGTGTTAACTATGCATATTTGTAGATAGTCGTATTTTTCGAAAATGGATTTTGATAAATTAGATTTAACAAAAAATTGTATGTATTTTTTAGAAACGAACTAAAATTATATATATTTCTAGTATTTGTATTTCTTTTAAAATAACAGTGATTAATGATATGACAGTTTAATTTCGGTTTTATTTTCATTCTATTTTTTTATGTAATTTGAATTTTATAAAAGTTTTAATCGCAAAAACGAATGAAAATAAAAGTAAATTTTTGACGAGTTTATGTACGGTTCGCCACTTAATGCAAATTGGCTTTGAATGTCAGAAGTGTTGTGAAAACATTGTACAGAGAAAATTTTTTTTAATCCAGTGTCTAATAGCACTCACTGAAGGTGAAGATTTTGCTTCATACCTTACCCAAGGGTTTTTTTCAACGTGTAAGCGTATACGGAACAACTTGGATTCGAACCCGCGTAGTAGGGTTCAGAAGTCCGATTGTCTATCCACTGAGCCACGTCGACCACCGTTGTAAATTATATCTCTACCGACAAAATGCGTCCTGATCATTTTTTTAAAATTAGATTATACTTTGCTAGAAAACTTATTATTATATGAAATTTTTCAGGAAAAAAATTTTATAATTACAAAAAAAAAAGAAACTTATTATCCCGGGCAATGCCATATTATATTTATAGCCTGTTCGTAAATTGTCAATTAATCATCGAAAAAAGAAATAAAATACTTCGTTCACTAATGATAAATAAGAAATAGGCAGTGAATTAAAATATCCGAAATTAGAATTAATCTAAAATAAAAAAAAAATATTGACATATTGAACCCACATGGTTATTTTGATCAGAAATTTCTCTCAATAAGTCTAAATTATTATCACTGTCTTATCAATATTCTTGCATTACTGATATTATATCGATTTATTTTAAAGAAAGAACATGAATAAATAATCTTAATCAAATAAAAAGAGGACACGAATGTGTGAACATTTCCATCACGGCTTCAGAAAATCTACAAGAAGGAAAAATATACGAATTACTTCTGAACTTTTATTCATTACCTTCCATTTAATTGGTTTAATTCCTTAAAGATGATCTTTCTACATAAAACCTTAATTTGTCTCCGTATCTGTATATTATATTTACTTGGTGAACACCAATCCAAGGTTGGCACAAGGCCATTTTGACGTGCTCTAACCTGGGATTTTTACATTTAGTGTTACCCTTTACCTCGATGAGATGCTCTCCCGAGCTAACGATCCCCATCTGCCCGAGGCAGGTAAAGGTGAATTCAATGGTTTTGACTGGGATTTGAACTCGCGTATTACAATTCCGGCACCTGAGCTTTTACCAATGCTCCAACTTCGCTGCCCATCTGTATATTATATTTACTTGGTGAGGAGCACCAACCAAGTTGGCACAATGCCATTTTTAAGGTGAATGCAATGGTTTTGACTGGAATTTGAACTTGAATACTACGATGGCAGGGCCCGAGCTTTTACCAATACCTCAACTTCGCTGCCCATCTGTATATGTATATAGGTGTGTCTACATATTCAAATAGTATTATATTTAAATGCAACACATTTATTCACAAATTCACTGTTTAATTCAATTTCATCATATAAATTCTAATATCAGTTTATTGATGTATTTGTAAAGATCAGTGTCTTATTTTAATGTTTTCAGATATCTTTTAATTTGATTTATATTTATCGCTAAAAACATTCATTTTGGCAAAAGAATATCATTTTAATGCATTCAGATACATCTTACGTTATTTTAAGGCTAGTCAATTTATTGAGAAATTCAGTGTCACATTTTTAATATCATCAGACCTCATAGGCTTTCCTGTATACCGTGGGTATAAAACTTATTCGGAAAGATCATTATGTCGTTTTAATTCCATCAAAATTCTTCTACTTTCATAAATTTTCTCAGTTGAAACTTTTATCAAAAGGCGCATTTTAATGCTTTTTGCTACCTTATAGTTTAATTTTTCTTTATTTGTTATGTGAGCGTATCTCACCTCACAGTGGACTAGTCCAGTTCATATAATCAGCAACAAAGACTGATATTCAGAAGAGATTTCAATGGGGAGACGGATCTTACTACTACTTTCCACGTCTACTATTCACCTTACATTTCCTTATCTTTTGTACATATATTTATTACCAGTGTCAACCACGTCTATGAGTTGCCCGTGCAATTCCTTGTAGACCCAAACCGAGCTCCAAAACACGATTGAAAATCAATTCCGAAAGATCAGGATCTAATGTAATTTTTTTTATTACCATTTCATTTATTTATTACTTTCATTTATTTTTAACCAAATCTATTATTTTTTTCATTTATCATATATTTATTATTTTTTCATTTATTTACATACCACCTTATTTTTTTGCGTCAGCTCAAAAACGCCCTGCTTGTCGCCTGCGCCAGTGTCATCTGGTTTGATCAGACCTTAGATAGCACTACTCTAACGGGATGTTCAGCATAAGCGGTAGACGCAACACTGGCGACACTGGCAACATGGCGTCCGGGCCTAGTGGGTCATAAGATGTCACAGTTTGATCTCTATAACATTGTCGGTAACGACAGACGCTTGCCAACAACTTAACGCTTACATTGGTTCCTTTTATACGTGTAGTTTTGTACAGATATATATTTTTAATCATATCTTTTTTCCCCATGTTTGAGGTAAAAATTCTATTAAAAAAGATCACATCACATTTGTAACGTCTTCGAATGCATTTTATTTTCATTTATTGAATTACGTTTATAATTTTAACGATTATCTCTATGTATATATAGACAGGTTTTAAGGTAATTTTTTTCTGTTTAGGTTTTGTGATTGAGATGAAGTTGCATTTTATATTGAGAATAATTGTAATTAAATATCCATATATCATAAAAGTGACATCTTATTTTCCTTAAGATAATGATTATAATAACAGTAAAACCTCTTTATTGTCTCTAAACTCCTTTGGTATTTACTGGCCATTCCAATTCACTTACAGAGCAATATATCGGGACATGTTTTTTGTAAACTTTTTGCTCATATATTATACCAAAAACGCATACTTTTGACATATAAAAATATCTCCAAGAAGACTATAATAATGTAAATATATTTGTCGTTGATGCATTTCAAAAATCTTTTTTTTTTTCGTATTAGTGTATTTTCGCACACATGGGTGTTCATATGCAGTTTGAACTAACAATCACTAAATATGGCACCCATGGGTGTTCATATGCATTTTGAACTAACTATCACTAAATATGGCATGCATAGGTGTTCATATGCAGTTTGAACTAACTATCACTAAATATGGCACTCATGGGTTTTCATATGCAGTTTGAACTAACTATCACTAAATATGGCACCCATGGGTGTTCATATGCAGTTTGAACTA
>JAUZSX010350018.1:0-10160 GCA_034780655.1 Idiosepius hallami
ATCTGTAAAACAAGATTGCCAATATTTATAGTTAGTGTGCTCAATATCAGTGACCATGTATAATAGATAAGCGTAGACACGAATAAAAGAGATGGGCTCGAATGCTCCAAGGTTTCTGTCTTCCTATATACAAAGAATTAGAAGAAACTTTTCAAGGTTTTGTGTTGATCCATAAGAATACATTTTTGGAAGTTGTTATATAATTCCAATAGGGTTTAAACCAAAGATTAATCATTCCATAATAAATACCACAAAGGTCATAGCAAAAACACTAAGTATTAGGCTCTAAGTCTTGATCCTTTTTGATTTCGAGCTATTTAATCTATCTATCTATCTATCTATCTATCTATCTATCTATCCATCTATCTAGTTTTATAATATTTCTTAATCCCATAGTCTCATTCTCTCTTCATTCTTTTCCTCCTTTCTCTTTTTCAAACTTTCTTCCCATCTGCACCAAGATTTTTCTTCTTTTCCTTCCCTTCTCTTAATTTCTGTTTTATTCCGACTTACTCTCTTTCTACCTCGTTATTTCGTTCCCTCCCCCCTCTCTCTCTCTCTCTCCCTCTCTCTCTCTTTCTCTCTCTTTCTCTTTGCTTCTGTCCCTTACTGTCTTCATCTTCTCCTCTTTCTCCTCTCAACTCACTCTCTTTTACTCGCTGTTTTCATTAACTTCTCTCGCAAATCCTTTTGCTAAAAAGTTTGTTTTAAGCCCCTTTTTCTTATTTCTCTTTTGTTCTCCGGATTATTTTACTTTTCTTTCTTTTTTTCTCGTAGAATTTCAATGAGAGATATTTTTAGCCCTCAATCCTTGTATTGCCTTCATCCCATGGCCATGTTTTATTTCGGGAGAAGTTTAAATCTTTCTAACATACGCATCTTTGTTAGGCTTCTCTAATCAAGGACACTTAAGTTATTTTCTATTTCTGATATTTCGCTCCTTATTCTGTGAAATAGCGTTAGAAGTAAAAGTGTTATCGTTTTTTTTTCGACTCTGATAACAAAACGCGTTGTTTTTTGCTTTTTCCATAGGGGGTTCAATTCTTTAAAATTATTTACTAAGACATCATCAATTTATTTCTAGGTTTGTACGGATTGAATTTATGAGATGAATTTATATTTTGAATGCATAATCATATATATCTACGTTTCCTATCTTTTAGATTTTATTTGCTTCAGTGTTTGTCAGTTCTTTTGAAATGGGTGATGATGCTTACCACTCAAAATTCCGAAATAAATGGTAAAAAGAAATGAGATCCAAGCAGTGTTGAGTTCCCCAAACATGCGTTTACGCAAATAGGATAATATGTACAATATTATGTAACGTATGATACATACATTTTGATAAATAATAGATTCCTTGGGCAATTCTTTACATGGAATTATAAATCATTTCTCTGGATGATAGATTTTAAGATGAGTCTGATGCGACATTTAAGTCTTACCAGTGACCCGTATCCAAAACTTTTTCAAAGCTAAATGTGTCCACTTGGCTATTTTTATGGATTTAGGAAGTTTTGTGAAAAACCGCTTTTTTTTTTCTTTTTCTTTTGAACAGTAAATGGCGCTGTAATTGAACAACTATTTTCCGTGCAGATATAAAAAAAAAATTGTTTTCTAATTTGAATTTCTAAAAAATCTCGTTTTTTTATCCTCGTCTCATAAAATTTATTTCGTTTTACGGCATATCAAGACGTTTAGAATGATTCCACACCAAACCAAAATATTTACTGTTAAAAAATTTGGTTCTGTTAAAGCATTCTTTAAAGGGAACCGTTTTGTTTTTTTTTAATCTGGTTTTGTTTATGTATTATCCATAGAGAATCATTCTTTGATAAAAATCTGGTTTTGTTAAAGAATTTTTATGGACAATCGTTTTTATAAAAAATTAGATTTGTTAAAGAATTATTTGTAGAGAATTGTTTTCCATTTGCAAAAATCTGATTTTGTTGAAGTATTCTTTATTAATTTATAAAAATCTGGTTTTGTTGAAGAATACTTCATAGAGAATGTTTTTTTGTTTTGTTACAAAAACCTATTTTTGTTGAGGCATTCTTCATGGAGAATTGTTTTATAGAAAAATCTGTTTTTGATCATACATGAAAGATGATGTTTTGTGTGTGAAAGTTATGTTGTTTTTTAAAGTTTATTGCCATTTTGCGTTGCGTCCAGGATATGGATACACTTTGCTCTAAAGTCAATGATACCCCCTTGAAGAGTTTAAAAAAAAGGAACATGCTGGGGTGTAATCTACTTATTCTAAAGCATCGCCGATCTTTTGATAATATCTATTGGCTCTCATTTCCAGTTTATATAAATAAGATTAATTTGTGGAAATGGTTTTATTCCTTTTGATTTTTCCTTTGATAAACATTAATGGAAATATTTTCTAACATTATTTCTTTGAAAAACGAGTCTAAATGTTGCAGTAGAAGCCGACAGAAATCTTTTTGTATTTGGTTGATGTTCACCCACACAAATATCAGAGTCTTTCTTCAGGAAATATTTAAATTGGGATTTCCACGCGAAAGGAAGATCCATTTGGTCGTTGGGTTTTCCCGCTCTAATCGATATTGTTATAAACTGTCTGATCTTTTATGATCGATATCTGCTTTTCCTTCTGAGCGAGTTAAAAGAAAAATAAGAAGACGAAGAATTTATATGAAAACAAAAAGCAGTTTCTGTTGATAATTCACTACAAAGGCTGGTTTGAATATTCGTTGGTAATAATAATAACGACGAGAAGAAAAAAGAATTGCTGTCATTAAGTTTCGACGAATAATTGAATGATGATACTGGTTTGATTCTTCTCAAGTATTAATTAAAATAATTTCTCTGTGCCGGCTGACGACAGGGTGAAAATGAAAGCGACAGAAAAGATTAAGGAGGTTGACTTGGCCTAATGGATGGCAATTCGGAATCAAAATAAATGAATAATAAGTGAATCTATTTTAACTAATTACAATTATAATAGGTGAACGTATTTTACATAAATACATACATACCTACTGTCATCGCTGAACGACCCGTCCAGCGATTATAATGGATATGTAATTAGTTTTAACTAATTACATGACCATTATAATCGTATATAATAATACGTAGATATTGGATGAATAGCCGAAAGAATAGAAAAAAACTTTTTAAGTATAATAAAATCTATAGCAAAATCGTCATAAACTTCCTTGGGCAAAGTTTTTCTAAGAAGGAAAAGAAGAAAAAAAATAAAACTAAACTTCCAGTAATAATAAAAAAAAGATGAATGGTTCCGACGGACATTTGATAAAAGGTTAAGACAGACATCAGATAAAAGAAGAAAATATTATAAAATATGGACTTATTGTCATTGGAAGAAAATCCCTTTTACTGACCTGTAAAAACGCTGTGTGTAATTAAAAAAAATATGTATGAAATACTTTTTTTTTAATTCCATTATTTTTTCCAAGCAAAATTTCGTCACCTTAATTCGTTATTTCCATTTAAACCACAATTTGGATGCTGAAATTTGGACTAGTTTTGCCTTAAAATCTGACATACCAGAATTTTATTTACTCCAACTATGAAAGTTTTATTAAACATCAAAAATATATGTAATCACTTGGGCTGTAATAATATGCTTTTGTCAAAGATAATTCTTGTCTGTATTTTTTCTTGCTATGTATTTTTTTCTGATTTTTGCAAAGGTCCTGAACAGTGGATGCAAACAAAAAACAACCGGAAAGACTCATAAAAAAAACTTGATTAATTCATTTTCTATTTTAAAACATTTAATCTTTTTCTCACTAGAGCCCTAACTAACTTTAGGACACATGTTAAGTTAGCCCGTATCACTCAAAGGCACAAATCAGACTGAGTGATAAAGATTCCCATCGGGTGAGTTCTCGTGCCTTAGTCTCACTGACACCCAATTTTATCCCACTTAACCTTTTTTATTAGACAAAACTTTTACGCTTTTCTGCTAGAACCACCCACCCAAATGGACTCGACTGGTGCTTATATAAACCAGGACTGTCAACGATCTAGGCAAGGGTTTAGTTTTAGAGTTACGCATACGCTCAGCTGGTCTAACACCTCTTCTTTCTATTTTGTACCTAAATGTTCTACTAAAACAAGTTTAAAACCTATCACATATTCTGTTTTTATTGTGACTAAGTCATAGCATATACTTAGTTGACAGAAATGAAGTTTAGTAGTATTTTATTTTTATTTTTGAGATAAGGCTTCATAATCTAAGTTAACTTTTATTTCGGACTTTTGTCCTCATCTTGGTAGTATAGGATGTTTTTCTCACTACGATTCAACCAGATTCACCTCAGACCGTCTTCAGAAGGGTAACCACCGCCTCGGATAGGAATTCTGAGTCTTGTAACCCTAACCCATTAATCAATGCCTTCCATAGTTGTTGTCTATCCAACCACGTTTTGGAAGACAGCCTGAGGTGAACTTGGCCGAAACGTACCGAGAAAAACTTCCTAAAATACCAAGATAAGGTCAAAAGTCCGAAATAAAAGTTAAATTCTCTAATCTGGTTTAGTTGTTATATTAATGTTATTATAATAATAATATAATAATAATGTTATTAATGTATTGAACGTGTTTTATTAAAGCCATTAACACCAAAGAAAATATACTGTGTTTATTGAAGCTGGTCGATAACCAACAAAACATCTAATTGGTTATTGATCTTATCATTCCGTCCAAGTTTAGGACAAAGTCTGCTCGTATCAAACGATGTTTACATTAAAGTTTAATTTCTGATGCAATCAATTTTCATGATCGTTGATTTCTGAAGAAAGCCGAAGGGCACGATGACTGAAACATTGTGTGACGTATCCATGACAAGAATGAAACTGGCAGATGAATAAAGAAAACAGTAAAATATCTAAATAGTAAATGTTTTCGAACATCGACAAATCTAATATGGCCGCCAGAACATCGTGAAAGATATAAACAAAAAAGATTTGTTTTGTAGATAGTGAATAAAATCTAATTAATTCAAAAGTGTCAACACAGATACACCTTTATTAAGTACAATTAGACAACATTGGCATTGGGATTAATATTAATTTGCTGATTGTGCATCTCTAGGAGACTACGGGTGATCACCCGTATATATCCCAGTGATTCTGTTTGAGTTTATATTTGGACCAATACCCTTTAGAAAGATATGAATCCCCATGTTTCTACCAAGTATAGATTAGATTGTGCAAATTAAAAAAAACACGAGTAGACAAAGAAATATACCGTTAAACAATGGGATAGGCAGTCAGACTTCGGTATTGTAATACGGAAGTTAGAATCCCTGTCGATCCATTTATTGGTAGATTTTGAGTGATACCTTGGGAAAATATGAATCTACTCATTTCTCCAGCTATGGATTAAATAGTGAATATTGTGTTATCAAAAATAAAAACTACACGTGGATAAAAACGACGTTTATCAAAAATTATTGTTCTCGGCATTAAATGATCTAAAAAGGTTTATATGCCGTGAAACAAAACAAACAAACAAACAAAATACTTCTGGGCAAAATCTGGTGCTCCAGCTGACATATTGATTATATAAAGGGTGGCTTCTGAACTCAAATTTGAATAGTTAGAAATAGCTTCTTTTTTTATTCTGTTTTTCGTCGTTTCTGCAAATCGATTTATGATCGATTTATTTCCAAAAGCGATTGATTTCATAACGAATGACCACCTGGTTTCGATGGATCGATCTAAATCGAACGATGCCGTCCCTATCTTTCGATTAACATCGCTGTTGATGAGCGGAATGTATTAATATGAAGAAGGTAATGTTGGCCTCCCGAGGAAGAATTGATAAAATTTCAATCAAAGAAACGAAGCAATAAAAGATTCTTTTATTTATGGAACTTTTTTTCCCACCCAGGCCTAATTCTTTTGTTGTTTTTTCTTTGTGTTTTTTTTTTGTTATGTTTTGTTTTGTTTTTGTTTTTTTGTGTTTTTTGTTTGTTTGTTTTTTTGTTTTTTTGTTTTTGTGTGTGTGTATGTGTGTGTGTGTGTGTGTGTGTGTGTGTGTGTGTGTGTGTGTGTGTGTGTGTCTCAACGAGGAAATCTTCTAATTTATTCAAGTTTCTTTTTTCTTTTCGTTTTAATGAACTGCCATTTTCCTAATTGTTTTCTACCTAGCCACCCTTTTCTTACTATATCTATCTCTTTCTATCAATCTACCAATCAACCATTCATAACGAAAAGGGGAGTGATAAAAGCTTGGAAGTATTTGCACTCGGATGCAACTTGCATAATGGAAGAATTATTTCAATCTTCGTGAGCCGTGGTGGAAATGACGAGGGCCGTTACACAACCACGCCTACCCAAAATAATACCCAGAGCGCACTCTTTCACATTTACCCTTCTTATCGTCACTTATTCGGTTTTACAACACACCACCCTTTTTACGTTATTTAATGCCGAGAACAATTATTTTTGATAAAGGTTCTTTTTGTCCACATCTAGATTTTTTTAATTACGCAATAGGCACTATTTAATTTATAGCTGAAGGGAATGTTGGTATTCATACCTTTCCAAAGGATATTAGTCCAAATGTGAACGTAAACAGAATTTAATTCTTTTACTCTATATTTTATTTCATTCTTTTAATCCGTTTCTTTCTCCCTTTCTTCTTTTTCTCCTTTCTTTTCAATTTCTTGCTTTTCCTCCCCCCTTTCTATATCAACTCTTTATGGATCTTCTTTTCCTTCTTTTTCTTCTTCATCTTCAACTCAACTGGTTCTCCAAACTTCTTCTAGGGCCCTTCTTTTATCGACATTTCCACCGCTGCCTCTGACAACGAGACACGAGGAAAATGGCTTCCTGTGGTTGTAGCTGTTGCCAAATGCTTCAATTAAAAAGACCGAGGAAATGAGAACAGTTTCCATTATTGAAACTCTTTCTCCTTCTCTAAGACTCAAAGACTTTCAGGAAATAGAAACAATAAAGAATTATTTGGCCAATCAAAGACTAAACGTTGTGAGAAATAACTCAAGGGTTTTTACCGTTTTCATCTCTCTATGGTTAAGCCCTTTTATTTATTTTTGCATTACTTTATATTTAACAGTACAGGGTTGCTTAAACGTTCCGACTCATCTATTGTAGTCAAGGCCGTGCCTAGGACATCCGCAGACTCCACAGTTGCAGAGGGCGCCGCAGAACCCCTAGGGACCACAAGGCTCCCTGGCTTCACAGATTTATTGCAATGCAAAAATTCCCCAAATAATTAGTTATTAGGATTAACTACAAAATCATTATCACATTTATCAACCCATTTAGCTGTCTCTCTCTATATATATATATATTCGTATATGTATATATAGACTTTGCGTAGCGAAGTTGGGACATTGGTAAAAGCTCAGGCTCTGGAAATGTAGTACGCGAGTTCAAATCTCAGTCGAAACCATTGCATTCACCTTTAGCTGCCCCGGGAAGATGGGGCTCGTTAACTTGGGAGAGAATTTCATCTAGGTAAAGGGCAACACAGAATATAAAAAGCCCAAGTAAGAGCACGTAAAAATGGCTTTGTGCCAAACTTGGGTTGGTACTCACCAAGTAAATATGCCCGAAGCTATCTAAATATGGTAACGTGTTATTTCTGTGAGTATTTTGTTTGTTTAGTTTTACGAATAATCGACATTTTAGGTCATTTAATGCCGAAACAATAATTTTTTTAGAAAAGTTCTTTTTGTCAGCCCCTTCGGGTGCGGATATGTATAGTTTATGTATGTGTATATGCAGAGGTAATTAAAATAGTGTTCCTCAGCTAGATCCAATTTTCCGGTCAATTATGCCTTTGACTTTTGTGTGTCATGTCTGTCATCACTCCTGGAGATCAGCCGCTGGTCTTCAAAGTCACTTGAGTACTCACACGGGGAAACTTGGTGCAGGTGACGAGTCTTTAGGCGGCAATCATCTACTAAGATATTGCTATCTTCATAGGTATTTATTGGCACCTGAAGATACGGATATAGAGCATTACCATATCTCTCTCTCTCTTTCTCCCTCTCTCTCTCACTCTCTCTATCTATCTCTCTCTCTCTCTCTCTCTCTCTCTCTCATTCTCTATCCCTTTCTCTCTCTCCTTCAATTGACTTTTCTCTCTTTTTCTTTTCTTGTAATTCTTGTCAGTCTCTGACATTGGGATTGGGATTAATATTAATTTACCGATTGTGCATCTCTAGGAGACTAAGAGTGATCACCCGTGATGGGTGGTGAGATGCTGGAAGAGGCTTTGATTTGGATTTTTCCGGTATAGCAACCTTTTTGATCGCTTGATGTTAGAAAATATTATTTATTAATAAACTCACTTCTTTTGTGAACGAGAGAAGAGATAAAAGTCCAGTGTGGACCTTTCACGAGGAGGCTTAACCTGCAAAAAGAAAATTTCAATTTTTATTATAGATAGTCAGAAAGATCTGTTAAGTGAGGGTTTAAATTTTTTTTGTAGATGTATCTTCTTGAATCATTAGTATGTCATAGTTGTCATGTTGGTATATGGGCATAACTCGAAAGTCGCCCTTGCTGCAATTGTGGTGGTGTCTTGATACAAAGAGTTTTCTGTTTTCCTCTAATTTTATATTACTTTTATGTAGGGAAACTCTTGTATTCAATGCTTGGGTCGCACCTATATATATATATTTGGCAACCAACACATTGTAGAACGTATACCACATTTTTCATTATTTACATATAACTTCATGACCTACAAGCTCCTTATAGTTTCCATCCCTAAACCTAACCCTTTACCTTTCAACAAATCTAAAAATACACTGGACATCTACAATCATTCTAAACTCGCTTATTGTTCTTTCACCAACCAGTCATTATAATCCCAATCACCATCACAATGATCTGAATCGATTTCTGATTGATCATAATCGATATCAATTAGCCTCTTCAAGCATTGTTGATTGATTTGGGGGGAAAAGAGAAAAAAACAAATAATTGAATCGTTTGAACTTTGGGGAATCGATTTTGGTAATAAAAATTAAAATGGGTTCTGAAAAAGAGAAAGAGATGAGATGAAAGGAAGACATGGGGGATTGGGAAGAAAGGAAGGAAAAAGGAAGAGAGAGAACGGCGAAGAAGGGAAGGAAGGAAGGAAGGAAGGAAGGAAGGAAGGAAGGAAGGAAGGAAGAAAGGGAGGATTAAGAGAGGAAGGTAGGTAGGTAGGAAGGAAGGGGAGAAGTAAGAAAGAGAGAACAAAGTAAGGAAGTGAGGAAGGATGAAAGGAAGGAGGGAAGGAAATAAGGAAAGAAGAGGCGGAGGAACAAAAGGGAGAAGAGGGAGTGGAGAGATGAAGGAAGAATGGGAGAGAGAAAACGGTGAAGAAAGGAAGGAAGGGAGAACGAATTAAGGAAAGGGGGAAAGGAAGAATAGAAGGAAGAGTAGAACGAAGGAAGGGAGAATGAAGTACAGAAGGGTGGAAAGGAAGAAAGGAAGGAAGGAAAAGGAGAACGAAGGAAGGGGGAACGAAGTAAGCAAGGGGGAGGGTGAAAGGAAAGAAGAGGAAAGGAAAGAAGTAGTGGAAGAAAGAAAGAGAAAAAGAAGAAGTGAAGGAAGGAAGGAAGGAAGGAAGAGTGGAAGGAAAAATGAGATGAAGGAAGGGAGGAAGGAAGGAATGAAAAAAGAAAGGAAAGAAGGAAGTAAGGAAGGAAGGAAGGAAGGAAGAAAGGAAGGAAAAACTTTTTAAAGAGAAGTAAGAAATATTGAAAGAAAAAAAAGTAGAAGAAAACTTCAAACGAAAAAAAAAAGAAAGAAAAAAAGAAAGAAGGGAGGAAAGGAAGGACCGATGGAAAGAAAGAACGAAAGAAAGAAAGAAAAGGAAGGAAGGAAGAAAAGGAAGGAAGAAAAGGAAGGAAGGGAGGAAGGAAGGAAAGAAAGAAAAGAAAACGAACGAACGAAAGAATTATAGAAAAAAAGAAGAGGAAAGAAATCTTGAATGAATGTATGCATAAATGAAGGAAGGAAAATAAGGAGAAAGAATTAAAAAGCTAAGAAGTAAAGAAAGAAAGAAAGAATGAAAGAGAGAAGTAAAGAAAGAAGTAAAGAAAAAAAGAAAGAAAGAAGTAAAGAAAGAAGTAAAGAAAGAAAGAAAGAAAGAAAGAAGTAAAGAAAGAAAGAAGTAAAGAAAGAAAGAAGTAATGA
>JAUZSX010350029.1:0-10160 GCA_034780655.1 Idiosepius hallami
CTCATAAACACTAACACACAGAGTCAAATGCACACAAACATATAAATATATATTATATTTTCGACAGTAGAGCATTGGTAAAAGATCGGGCTCTGGAATCGTAGTACGCTAGTTCAAATCCTAGTCAAAAACCATTGCATTCAGCTTAAAATGGCTTTGTGCCAAACTTGGTTTGTGCTGCTCACCAAGTGTGTATTGGATTGTGGGTTTGTTTCTTGAAAATTCAAGTTGGAATCGGATGTTCGAATTTCCGACTCACCAACTCCGCCTCTTACCCCAAACTGAACGAAGTTAACCTATCGTCTAAATTAGGCTAGAACTTAAGCTGCAGATTAAAGAATTGAAATTATCATTTCAAGTGAAAATTTTCGGTAAGTACTCGTCAAAAATGACTCTTTCCCTCGAGCAAAAGATGTCAAATCACGAGCAAAATTTCTCTTTGCTTCTGGGATTTTGTGTCATTTATTATTTATTTATAATCCATGAACCCGTGTCGTTTTGGAAAAATAATAAAAAAAAAGAAAAAGGGCGGGAAAATGCCATTTGCCTCCAGCGTTTCGACTACACAATTGGCTTTGCTTTTATTGGACTGATTTTTAAAGATATTTTAGACTTTATTTGTCTTTCTTTTATTTCTACTTTTTTTTTAGTGAGTGTCGAACAAAAGCTGTCGAAATGGAAATATATAGAACACGATTAAGTAAAGAGAAGGGGAAATCATGGACGGTGACGTGGAGCATTGGTAACAGCTCGGGCTATTGAATCATATCATGCGAGTTCAAATACCAGTCAAAACCATTGTAATATATTAATGCAGGAAAATAGTTTCCGGCATTAAACGCCCAGTGACTATATAATATTTACTTGGTGAGCACAACCCAACTTTGGCACTAGGCCATTTTTACGTACTCTTACCTGGGCTTTTTACATTCGGTGTTATCCTTCTCCTAGATGAGATGCTCTCCCGAGTTAACGAGCCCCATCTTCCCGAGGCTGCTAAAGTGAAAGTAATGATTTTGACTGGGATTTGAACTCGCGTAATACGATCTCAGAGCCCGAGCTTTTACCAGTGCTCCACCGTCACTGCCCAAGGCAATTTTGATATGCTCATTATATTTCTGGGCTTTGTAGTCAGTGTTACCCTTCAACTAGAAGAGTTACTCTCCCGAATTAATGAGCCCCCATCTGACCGAGGCAAATTGGTGTGAATGCAATTGTTTTGACTGGGATTTGAACTTGTGTAATAATTTCAGAGCCCAAACTTTTACCAATGATTCACCCTTGCTACTTACTAGAAACAATGATTACCATCAGAAGTTAAGTAATGTAAAGTCTATTCAGTACATGGATGGGTGACTATTGAGGAAACTAAAAAAATATAAATGAGATTGGTTGGTGGCTCTTGGATTGAGCAGGAGCAATAAAATCAACCCAACATTTAAGCGACATGCTCTCTTCTCTATTACCCTCTTTTACACTCCCTCAGATCAACTATAACTAGATGACCTGCACAGCTTAGCCGCTATGCATCCTAGAGAGAGAGAGTTATTCCCTTGAGTGAGGACTGGGCGTTTTAAAATTTTCTGACATGGCAAAGAACTCTATCCACTAGAAAAAAACTGATTTGAGCTCAAAAAAGTTTGAAAAAAAGACTTACTGCTCGAAAATAAATAAGAAGCCATTTTAGACAAGAGCATCTATGCCAGTTATTTGCAGTTTGGCTTTACAAATAGAACTATAAGGAGATATTTTGTCTGATTTCAAATATACATATTTAGCGTAAAAAAATTGATTTAAATAAATCGCCCTAATCGATATATTGCATTGTTATGACCTGAAAGGTTGCAGATACTGACGGCCTGAGACTAAGAAAACAATCCCTGTCATGAACATGCGTCATATGGGAAGATATGGTTTGTTGAATTACTCTATGCAGAGAAAATTGAAGTGATTAACATTTACCAGCGCCTTTTGAACGTTCATAAAACCTATGTAGGTTTGTTTTTTTAAAACAAACACAGTTTGTTAGAAGATGAATCCATTGATTTCAAAGTAGCGACAGGTGTGAACATTAAAGTGTGCTCTCAAGACGCAAAAATAGATTGTCCAGTGTTCATCACTGGCAAAAGTGCATTATGAATAGTGGTGACTAAGTAGAAAAAAAAACGACTCTGAGTGACTAATTGGTAATTTTGATAAATCAGGATTCAAAGGGTTAATAAAAAGCAATTAAAAGGACTAAGGAATTATTTTATAAATACTTTTTAATTGTTATAGTTCGTCTTTTTTTTTTTCCTGCAAGTTAGTTTAGGGATAGTTTGATAACTTCGTTGTCTACTCTCACCCGTCCATTGTTTTATGCACTGACTACACTGTGCAACAGCAGCCAGCAGTCCAGCCAGCACCCTGTACTGAGTGCGCTCTCCTCTGCGCAATCTGTCTGTTTCTCACTTTTCATTTCCTTACACGACTCATTGGCCACTACTCGGTACTACTGGGTGTTATATGGGTACATACCACACTGGGTGCTACATTACAACCCCACATCTAAAGAAGGCTAGATAAGCCGACAGAAAACAAGTTTATGGATGGCTGATAAACAACAAACAAACAAACAAACATTGATGTTCATTCATTGTTAAAACTAAGCAGGAAAGTCCACTTGGGACAGTGGATGACAGGTATTCGGTCTTCGCAACCGTAAAAGGCAAGTTCAAATCCATGAAGTTTACGTTCAGATTAAGCCTAATACCCTTAAATGAGGTATGAATTAATTACCATAGTGCATATTGTGCTATTGAAAAAAAAATTTGAGAGGAAAAAACCTTTCATCACAAAGGTTAATATGTCGTAAAACAAAACGAAACATAGCAAAGAGACGAAATGAAAATGAACTTATTTAAGTAGGAACGCTGAAAAAAGACGTTGTGGGTGGGTGTGGGTAACCCGACCCACCGGGTAGGCAAGAAGAAAAGAAAAAAGTACACGCACACCCCACACCACATCAAACCCAGCACCATACGGACACACACGACATGACAAGACAAGACAAGACAACTAATAAAAAAAGAAAAGAACGAATAAAACTGAAGTTGGGTATTATTTTGAAAACTCACACCTGTTACACACACTTGAATGCCGTTTGTGACCGGTGGCCTTCACTAGAGGCAGAGTGACAAAAAAATCATGTTCCTGTGTGGCGGTTACGCTATCAAAGATTTTTAACATTTTTATATAGATAAGCAAGAACTTCATGAAATAGCGCATAGTGAATATTTAATATTTATCACGGTAACCCTTAAGTATTCATTAAAAGTTTCTTTATTCCTTAATCGTACCTAGTACCTCGTCTAACCTTCTACCTAGTGCTAAGTTTGACGACGTACGGCGAAACGAATAATAGGTTTGGCTGTTTACAGTTTAGTATTTGATTTTTGTATATGGTATAATCAATAAGAGGTTTCCTTGATGATTAAATATGATCTGCATTTAAATTTTACGAAAGTAGTGGAAAACAAAAACAAAAAAAAACACTGTTGTTGGTAACTTTAGCGTTAAAGAGATTATTTTAACCTGTAGTGGGTGTGCACTACAAAAGGGCATAATATGGGACAGTTTCAATACTACCTATAAATTTACTTGTCCTTTCTCTTATTTTTTCACACACAATCCTCGGCCCTCGCCCATATACCTACTATTGACTAGACCAAGCGCAAAATTATTATTATTATTATTATCATTCTCTCTCTCTCTCAGTCAATCAAAAAAAGATCTTATTGGAAGTCACTTAAAGAACGGTTTACTAACGGAATGATAGCTGACCATCGCACACCAAAATAAGAATTCACTACAAACTTGTAAGTTTGTTAACCGATTATATATTCATAAAAATAAAAGTCTTTTAAAGGCCAATATTGCTATTTTTGTTAATGTAAGAACAAAAATGGCAACCCAACAAATTACAAACCCGTAAAAACCCTTTTTTATTATTGTTAAAACGGACTGACTTTTATCTTATAAAACTAAATTCATATTTCTAAAACGTTATTCTGTGATAAAAAAGAATATCTAGAAAATAGTCCCGAAACACCGGAAAATTCTCAGGGGCTAGGAAGGACTGCTTAAACAAGGAAATTGAAGTGTCACTGTCGCTTTCTTGTCTCTTTTTTTTCACTCTTCTCGAACCTTAATAAATAACATAAGTGTGGACTTGAAAGTTGTAGAAAGTTAAAAAAAAAAAAAAAAAAGAAGCGTAAAAATAATCAAAATGAAGTTACTGAACAAGAAATCGTTTTCATCTTGAAGGTTGTCCCCACACAGCGCCCAGTCAGTCCTAGTTCGCTCCTTTACATTACAATGTAACCCAGATATAAGAGAAACTCGGATATAAGAGAGATTTTCTCTGGTCCCAAATTCGAGCCAGTGTTATTGTATTCTTACCAAAACAAAACCCAGATAGAAAAGAATAAAAATAAATTGTAGGAGTAACGGTAACCCTAACAGACCCTCTAAATTCCAGAGAATTCGGCCAAAAAGAATACTATCCCAAAAGTTTTCAAGTTCGATGTGACATTTTTCTAAGAAGGGTTTGTAGTAGTGATTATTATCAGAAATGAAGCTTTCTTTAATTGGTCATTTAAGTCATATCACTTTTTTTTTCGAACTATTTCTCCAAAGCACTTAGCAGCAGGGTTGTCAAACTCAAATACACAATTGGGCAAAAATTTTAAATTGAACTAAGCCGCGGGGTCAAAGTTTAACCTTTAAACCCTAACTTATTAAAATTATTAAGAAGTCACCCATAGCCATTATATTAGAGAAAAATATTAGGGTCAAAATATTGGTGTGTCTTCTTTTGCCTTATGTCAACCCTTTAGGATTCAAAAGATTAAGCAAATAAAGCTCTTAGACCCAAACAAGTTTATTCCACAGTATAAACCGGCAGGGGGGGCGACTACTTACATATTTATTTGAAACTGCCTCGCGGGCCAAATACACTGTGCTGCTGCAGACCAAAGATTGACACATATGCTCTAAACTAATTACATACTCTGAGGTTCAACTCGTTATCCCAAGTGAACTTAACTTCTTTATTTATTGCGTTTTAATTTTTAGTTTTAAACAAGAGTGAATGAAGAAAGTCCGAAATAAGATTTGAAATTCGAGGGAAGAAAAGAAAATTATTTTGATTTTTAGTGATATTTGGTTCTTATGTTCATTTAATTTTAAATTCTATTTTCATCAAAATTCTAAAAAAAACAATTCTTAAATTAATTTACATAACGGAACAGTTTTCGATTTTGGAAAAAAAAATTAAGGTTTATAGATTTATTTTCTAATTGAAAGAATGAATGCAGAAACTCCTTAAAAATAACAAAATTATTAGTTTCTACTGTTTTGATAATTATTTCATTTCTTCCAGTTTTTTACGAGGTCTAAAAATTAAGGGAGAAAAACTAAAAAAAACATACAACACAAACCAAATAACAAGGAAAAAACGAATGGAAATTCACTTTAGTTGTAAAACTAAATAAGAAAAATCAAACAAAATCTAATTAGAAATAAAATACAGAAATTAAATTCTAAACTTTTAATGGGACTCTAATCCATTTCACTTTCACACATACGGAGTGAGTGAATTTCACTCACTCCGTATGTGTGTTTGATTTGAAAATTCACACAGTTGTAATTTTAGAAGTGATGTTTTTTTCGGAATACTCCCTTAAGAACAATAAATTAGGCTCAAATCGAAAAAATTGCGATAACTTGGGTCAGTTTGTCGTTAGTGTTTTTTTTTTGGTACGATATGTGGTGATATCTGCATATTCAAATCCCATATTTCGGAATGAATGCTTACAAAAAAAAATCGAATCAGCAGCTGTTCTGTCCTCCTGTCTGTCGTCTGTCCGAGAAAGAAAATTGTGTTTAATCAAAAACGTTATAATTTGATTCAAATGAATACATATTTTAACTTTAGACATAAAATTTTCTGAGTTGTTGCGCCCGCTCGGCTATATTGCTGGCTGGCTGTCTGACTGCTTGTACGAAATATTTAAGTTTTGTGAATCGAATTTACGAAGTGTAAATTGACTATTGAGAAAAAATAGTCCAAAACGTCCAAGGACTCCTAAAATACGACGATATATTAATAAATAAGAAAATAAAGTAAATTAATAATCATTCCGTGCAATAGATGGAACAGGGTTTGTTTCAAAAGTATTCCTATTTTCTATTCCACTCAAATGGATCAGAAGGGATTGCAAATTGCATTGTTATTGATGCATTCATTCATAACCCTAAAAGTTTCATATGCATTCACTTACAATCACCACTGAATACCCATTGTAGTCATTGCAGTAAATGCAATGCAGTGCAGTATGCCTGTGTGTGCCACTGCGGTGTGGGACTACGAAAAAAAACAAAAACAAAACAAACTTGTCATGGTCTAGGATGTGCCTCCTTAGAAGCAGAGACGAGTCACAGAATTCCTCCATGCAGAAAAAAATGAACTGATTAACATTCACCGCGCCTGTTGAATGTTTACGCACTTTATGGGTCGTAAGTCGTATTCAACTTTTAAAAAATCACTTATAAAAAAAGGTGACATTACTTTTGCAATGTTCTTATCATTCCAAAAGTAAAGTGCCCAAGGCAAAAGTGCTTAGAGAATGGTGGTGGTGGTGATGGTCTGGGGGATAATGACTATAAAGAAAAATAAATTCTAGAGTAAAAAAGGTCACACTGGTGTTAATAGTACTGACTGCTAACTCCCGTGTTCGTAGTTAGTTAACTTTTTATAAACAACTTTAAGAAGTAGGTGATATTACTTTCGAAAAAACGACCCTAAATAAAAAAAAACAAAAAAACAAACAAACAAGCAAGCACTTTGGGTTTTTTCTTGGGACGGTTTTTAGTGTTTTTAGTTTTAAGATTCTTACCTCGCATCATTTTAAGTCTGGCTTTCCGGTCTTCGGTATTTGCGCTTTTGTCTGCGTCAAAACTCATGTTTTTTTTTTTGTTTTGTTTTCACAGTGTAGAATGAAACCAAAAATAAGGGACCAAAAAAAAAATATCTATCTATCAAAGAGTAGATAAAAATAAAAAATAAAAGGGGGCAAGTAAATATCTCCAAGAAAGCGTGATGGGAATGATTAGTTGAACCGAAGTGTTCGTCCAACTACACGACTTGTAAACCATACCAGATCATACGTAAACATAAACATCACAGATGGGCACTCTCAACAACAACAACATTACTCGCACGCACGGTTAATCTTGTTGTCCGGAGTGCTTCTTCTTGTCGAAAAGAAAAAAAGGTTCTGGAGGAGGAGAAGAAGTGGCACATGAGAGCGAATGTGGAAGAACTTTCTTTTCCGATAACAGATAGGGGGGTGATGATGATGATGGTGGTACCACTGTCACTAACACCAACATTTCGGAAAAAATCAGCGGCATTAGTTAAGCTTTTTATTCGGCCTCTCTTCTTCTGGGTGATGTTCTTTCTTTTTCTTTTCTTTCTTTTTTTTAATAGCTTATCCTAGAAAGAAAAATAAAAAGCAACGAACAACGTCTCCTCCAAGAAAGTGCCAGAGCTTGTGTGGCTCTCTGCTGCTGCTGCACTGTGCACTGTGCTGGCTGCTCTGTGTATGCTTTCTGTGCCTGCTTTTGTCTCTGTCCTGAAAAAAAGTGAGTCTGTTTCTCTCAGTTGCAAATAGTACGCATGGAACCAGCCAGCAGCAGTACTGGGAAACAGTGGTTGTTTCTGTCGCGCGGATCTCTGGGTAGAAAGGTTGAGGGTTGGATATACTACACGCAGCAGAGATGATGGGGATGTGGAGGAGAGGAGGATCAGGAGAAAAAGGTAAGTCAAGTCGCAGCAACTCAGGCAGCAAGGCGAGCGTGCGTGTGCGTGCGTGCGTGCCTCCTCGGAGTTTGGGTTGTAGTTATAGGAGCAATTCTCAATTTCATTCAGCAGTCCGTATAGCAGTCACATTAACAGGCTGTTAAACTGTTCTGTTTACTGTCACAGATAATGTGCTGGTGTAATAATATTGTGAGGTAGATCCATCAAGCCCCGACCCCCGGCCTTTCAGGCGTAGCGTGACTCTTACAAAGGAATAGGTTTACGTACGTACGTAAGCAATGACGACAAATAACATCACTCTCTCTTCAGGAATCATTCTTTTTTTCCTACTCCCCCCCCCTCAATTAGAAGAAGCACTTTTCTTTATCTACTAACCCACCTCCACTCACTCCATATTCTTAAAGTTTCATCTCCTTCATTTTTAATAAAAATAAAAAAGAAATTAAATAAACGCCCCCTCCTCAAATAATAACACCCACATGTTAAATTAGGAAAGGAGATCCGCCCCGCCCCACCCCATCCCATTGTCTTTTTCTTTTTTCTCACTTTTACGATGGGACAATTTCTTCCCTTTAAACATACACATAAAATCATACACACATATTCATATCTGTTTTGGGCAGCGTGAGATCGTATTATGCGAGTTCAAATCCGAGTCAAAACCATTACATTTACCTGTATCTGCCTCAGGCAGATGGGGCTCGTTAACTCGGAAAAGCAGCTCATCTAGGTGAAGGGTAACAAACAGTGAATGTAAAAAGCCCGGGTAAAAGCACGTAAAAATGGCCTTGTGCCAAACTTGGTTGGTGCTCACCAAGTAAATATAATATTCTCATCTAGGTGAAGGGTAACACCGAATATAAAAAGCCCGGGTATGAGCACGTAAAATGCCCTTGTGCCAAACTTAGTTGGTGCTCACCAAGTAAATATAATATGTTTGCTTCTTAGGGTGCAAAGGTTTAAAGCAATAAAATTCAAAACCTTTCAATTGATTGCTCAAAGGCATTTGTTAAAAGCGAAACCCAAACAATCACAGAGAGTTTCTTTAATCAGTTATGAATTCTATTGTAGGTTGTCTTTCCTTGTCACTCAGACTTATTGTCAAACAGCAACGAGATTTGAAGCAGTATTTCTGATTTTGTCGTCTCTAAAAGTGTAGACGACCTGCTAATTAGTTTAGCACGGCCTGGCCTGTCAAGTCGCTATAAGCATCCACCAAACAATAACTACATCAAAAGATGGACGGGCGCCATTTTGAATCGTATATAAACATTTGCAGTTATTCAACGCGGGAAAACACTTTTCGAAAGCAATCATTTCTCGTTTCATCAATTGTTTGTTTTTCTGTTTATTTCTTTGTGTGTTTTGTTTGTTGGTTAACGGTACATAAAAACCAGTACCGTGCTTAGCCGCTTAGCGGTCCCGATGCAAAATGCACCTTGCGGCCCCTTTACTCTCTTTAAGAGCAAGTTGTCCCAACCCCCTCAACAAACCGGACAATATATACATTATATATATATATATATATATATATATATATATATACACAAACTTCTTTTCGGCCTGATGGCCACGCTGTCGAGAAACTGACAGTGACCGAAGGTTGTTGACCTCGTGTCTACACTTAACTAATATACACGCTCTATTAGTAATACTGAGCACTATAACTATAAATTTAAGCAATATTTTTACTTAGAGAGAGAGAGGAGGAGGAGAGAGAGAGAGAGAGATATTTCAGATGTGATAATTATTTTCTGATTAGTCCTAACAATTAATTATTTTGGTAATTTTTTGCATTACAAAATATCTGCGAAGCCAAGGGGCCTTGCGGGCTCTAGGGAGCTTGCTACCCCACCGCAATTGTGGGGTCTGCAGGAGCCATAAGCACGGCCTTGTTTCTGTTTGTTTGTTTGTGTGTTTTGTTGGTTGCTTAACGTTTTATAAAACGTTTTATTTGGTTATTAATTTTAATTGTTTTTTTGTTTTTGTTTTTTTATCATGAGGCTTCATAATCTGCGTATTAATTTTATTTCGGACTTTTGTTATCATCTTCGTAATTTTATGATGTTTCTCTCCCTAAGTTTCGGCCATATTTACCTCAGACAGTTAATCACCTAATACAGACTTTTATCCCCATCTTGAAAGTTTATGATGTTTTTCTCCCTAAGTTTCGGCCATATTTACCTCAGACAGTTAATCACCTAAATACAGACTTTTATCCCCATCTTGAAAGTTTATGATGTTTTTCTCACAACGTTTTGGCCATATTTACCTCAGACAGTTAATCACCTAAATA
>JAUZSX010350040.1:0-22833 GCA_034780655.1 Idiosepius hallami
AAATTAAGATAAAATCACAAAAAATAAAAGATAAAAAAAAATTTTAAAAAATATATAAAAAAAAAAAAAGGAAAATAAAAAAAAAGAAGAAAAGGTGGAAAGAAAAAAGGAAAGAGAGAGAAAAAACACAGAGAGAATAAAAGAAAGAAAGAGAGAGAGACAGGGAGAAAAACAGAGAGGGTGTGAAGAAGAAAAAGAGAAAAAAAGAGTAAAAAGAAAAAAAACAAAAAAGTAGGAGAAAAAAAAAAGAGAAAAATAAAAGAGAAAAAAAAAGAAAGTGAAAAAAAGAAAAAAAAAGAGTAAAAAAAGGAGAGAAAAGAGAGAAAAAAAAGGTAAAAAAAAGAAAAATAGAAACAGAAAAGAAAATAAAAGAGAAAAATGAGAAAAAAAAAGAGAAAAAAAAGGAAAAAGAGATAAAAAAGAAAAGAGATAAAAAGATTGAGAAAGAGAAAAAAAGATTGAGAAAAAGAAAGAAAAAAATGTGTAAAAAAAGCAAAAAATAAAAAGGAAGAAAATAAGACAAAAAAAAACAGATAAAAGAAAAAAAGTGAGAAAAATCTAAGAGAAGTCTGTGAAAGAAAGAGAGAAAAAAATCTGAAAATATAAAGACTTCATTCTGTTTACCTCCGTAATGCAGCTGTACAAGTTTAATACTGAGTGTTAACTCAATGGTAACACAATCCCTGTCAGTACTTATTGCATGCACCAAATTACTTATATGCTAGACACATCTAATGAATCTGATCATATAATTAGAATGTTTTCTAAAAATGAATTTTATAGATTTAAAAGTAATTAAGAGAACTGCCACAGGATTTTAGATAACATAGTCAAAAATAATTCCAATACTTCCTTCCTATAATAACCAAACTCATGAAATATCTTAATTTCAACAATTATACATAGTCTAGATCAGTCGTTTACAACCAGGCTTCCGTTCATACAGTCCATGGGTTCCGCAATTTCTCAATTTTTAAATTTAGAACAACACAAAAAAAAACATTTTGATTTTGATTCCGTAAAATATATTTGAGTAATATGTACATATATTCTTTTAAAATTTAAGTTTTACTGTATAAATGTTCTAAATTTTATATGATTAAACTGTATTTGAAAATATGGAAGATGAACTTCATATGTTTCTGTCAAAACCTAGAATTAAACTAAAAGAGTTGTGCAAGAAACACCAACCATCGACTTTTTGATGTAACCTATTCAAACAAGTAAATTTTTAAAATTTGATTTGCCACAAACATTTTTATTACTCTGAAAATAAGTGTTTTTCATTTTATTAAAATAATTAAGTTATTGATAGAGATGCAAAAAAAATTATTGTTCTCCCCAAAAAATAATTAAAGAAAATCAACTGCCTTAAAAAAGCAAACCAAAAAAGGAAAGAAAACAAAACGTAAACAAGCAAAAGCTGTGAACCAAGTAAACTAGGCAGAGCTAATTAAGCTTTCAGCATTGACTGACCTAATGAGAATAGATATGCTTGTTAAATAAATTAATCGATAAATTATTGCACAAGGGTTCCTCTAGCCATGAAATGTTTCCATGAGGTTCTGCACTAATAAAAAGGTTAAAAAGCACAGGTCTAGATAAAAAATAAAAATATCTATGCAAATCTCCCTGGCAGGAAAAATGTTGTCATTTTCTCCAAAACATTATAATTTAATATTTTGTTTTATTAATCAAGTCAATGGTATTTTCTAAATTCAACCCTCATTGGTCATTTTGTTTAGTTTGGTTTGGTGTTTGATGCTACAGCATTAAACCTTTTCAGTCATTTAATCAAAGGATAATAATTTTTTGTTAACATATTATTTAACACAAATTAGTCTATCTAGTCCACAACTAAAAGGAATAAGTGGTTTTGTGATTTTGCTAGAGGCTGTTCTTAAGTCATTACTGGGGCTGTTACAATATTCTTTTATTAAAGAATAGTCCCTAGTTATTAGAGCTATGACAAAAATATTTTTAATAACAGTATAATGTTACAGCCCTACCAATTAATAAAGAATTAAAAGAAATGCTAAATTTACAAAATATTCAAGTCTGTAACAAGAATAATATTTATTAAAATCATTTTCACAGTCTTAGTGATTACATAAATAAAATCATGTATTTTCATGGAATTTCTAATACCTTATTCAATTTGAATATGAATTATGAATTACTATACATATTGCCATTTGTTACTTCAACTTATCCCATGTTTTCTAGAAACAATTTTCAGTACTTACAAGGCTGAAGAAATGAAAAATGTGACTGCACAAATTAAAAGGATAATTATTACATTTAAATGAGGTGTAGAAACCATTTTTAACTTCTCATCACCAAATTTGTAAAGGCCTATTTTGTAAAAACAATTTACCTTTATTATATTGCAACTAACTATAAACAACCTTTAGAATAAAGATCTAAACTTATATACAAATAGAATTTTGCGCGTGTGTATGTGTGTGTGTGTGTGTGTGTGTGTATTCCTTATGGACTCTAAAATACCTGGTCTTTCTGGATAATTCACAAAGTTTGTATTTCATGCATCCGAGAGTGTCTCGGTACATATGTCAGATGTCGTTGCGGAATACGATAAGTATTGAAAACCAATGACTGGAAAAAATCAGCTTCTAAAAGGATGAGTGCCGCTAGAATAAAAAGTAAAATTGAAAATTGCAATAATGAACACATAACCGAGTTGTGGTCCAGCCATTAGTGCGTTTGTTTCAAACAATCTAGTCTGAAGGTTTGATTGTTTGTTTTTGTGTTTCATGATATATTAACCAACCTTTTAAGTCATTTAATGCAAAGAACAATCATTGGATACACACATAATTTTGTTATTTCAATAATTGAATGTTTGATATTTAACCCATAGCTGAAGGGAATGTGGGAATTAATACCTTTCTCATTGGTATTAGTCCAATTATGAACACAAATGGAACGACTGGGATTTGAATGATTCCAAGTTGACTGCCTAACCCCTAGGTCAAATAGCCTTCCCCCTGAAGGTTTGAATCTCAATTGAAATTTGGAATGGTAAAAATATTGAGCATTATTGATGATATCCAGTAGGATCCAGACTGTTTTCTGGTACTGAGTAAGTTTGCAAGATTTAGCGTTTAATTATACCTAAATTTATAATTTCATTTAAACGTATATTTTTGGGCATGCCTAAAATTTTCCAAATTGCACAGACTATGCTGATAGATTTAAATAAATCAAATATACTATGGCTTAAGGATTAATTCGTCTTTCATTAATTCAATAAACAAACCATTGTTAGGTGAACTTCAGCTTAAATTCCATTTCTAATTGAATATGGAACTAGGTTTCCAATTTACAAAGATTGTTCCAAAAGTAATGCCTCCTCTTTTATCTTTTCTCTCTCTTTATTTCTACTTTCTCTATTCCTCATTATTCTCCCTTCTTCTCTTTATTTATCCTCTCTCTACTTCCATCTCTCGTCATCATCTTTCTTTCCTCTCTCTCTTCTTCATCTCTTCTTTCTATCTCTTTATTTATCCTCTCTCTACTCCTCATTCCCCTCTCTCTCACTGTTAACTCTCTCTACTCCCCATATATTTATTTCTACTCCCTCTACTTCCTATTATTCCCCTCTATCCCTATAGTAACTCTATATCTCTCACTACTCTACAATCTCTTCTTTCTTTCTTTTTTCACTCTCTACTCCACAACACATATTTCTCTTTCTCTCTCTCTCTCTGGCTGCGTCTCTCTCAGAAAAAAAAAAACAAAAAAACACCCAAATGATGCAAATTAGTGGTGTATCTGTGATGGTTGCTGGGTTCCATGATTCGGCCTCAATGCCAGGATTTAAAAAAAAACAAAAAAAAAACTAGTGTTATTACAACCACCCAATACCCACAGTCCTCATTCTGCAAGCTACAAAACAGCTTATGCCAAATGCCCCCCCCCAATTACACACTACTTAAATATGCACTAAAAACAGTATCGCTCCCCTTGCACTGATTTTTTTTTTTTTATTATTCATGTTGCCTTTCACCTCATCTTTGTACTTCGTTCTAATCATTTCCATCTTTTAAAATAGTTGATTATAGGAAATTAATTATTGTTCACAAATTCCTGATATTTTGCAACTGTAAATAAATAGTTTATAAATTGGGGTAAAAGAACCCCCCCCCCCAAAAAAAAACTACTATTCTTTTTTTTTGTTGTTACATCAGTAGTGCAGGCGGCAGCAATTTTTTTTTATGCTGTTTCTGTAGCATACTTGTTTTTACAAGATTCACTAGTCCTATGCTTAATCCCCAACCTGAAAGACATTTTTTTAGGGGGGCTTTTGTAATCAGTGTTGCTCTTTTCCCTAGATGAGATACTCTCCCGAGTTACTTTGCTCCATCTGCCGGAGGGAGCTAAAGGTAGAGAGAATGGTTTTGACTGGGATTTGAACAAGCGTAATACAATTCCATAGTCCAAGCTTTTACCAATGCTCCACCTCACCAGCTTATAAATAAATAAATAAAATATTAGGAATATGATAAAAATTAAATGAATACTTATATACTAATATACCTACACATACAAAAATTTGATAAAATAAAGTCTAGGCACAACTGTTAAAAAACCCCAAAAACTAACAATTTTTTTGATAAAAACACCATCTTAAAATGACAATTCTGTAATTCTTAATCTCCCTTAAAATGCAAATTTGTCAGATTGTAAGCATGCAGGTGTATAGTCTTGTTTTTATCTGTTATTACTTATAATTTATAATAAACTAGAACTTGCCACTAAGACAATTAGGAAAGCCTATTATCTAGGAAGACATTATGACTTTTTTTTTCTTAAATTTCAAAAATGCTTCTCATTAATTTATTTATTAACAACATTTCTTTGGTTCTTTGTATCTTCTCTGTGCTTCTGAAAAAGAGTTTTTAAGCAACAACCTCGACTATTTTGTCGTTAAAATGATTTATACGGTCAAGTTGAGTTGGAGACACTTGATTCTCATCAGATCACCAAAGTTAAGCAATGTCAAGCCAGGTCAGTAGTTAGATGGGTGACCATTTATGAACACAAGTGTTTACAGATCAATTTCTTGTTTTATTCTGCTCGGTCATAAACTGGAAATTCAAAACCGGATTTAGAACCGAAACAAACACGATGATCTGACTTTTGTATATATATATATATATATATTCTTATTGTATATATATATGCTTGTATATATATATATATATATATATATAACTATTTTGATAGCAAAACCATCCAGAAGAGTTGTTCACATTTTTATCATTCTCAGATAAGCCTAAATGGGTAAAAAATTAAAGTATCAATATATTAAAATTATTTCCCTATACTGATAAAAAATTATCAGTATATTTTAGAGTTTGCTTGGATTGAATTTATAGATTTTATCTATAGATGTATGCATAGATTTTCGTTTTCATTCACTTTAATGTTGGTTAATCAATGTAAATGGAACAAGCCAATGTTGATGCATGCCATTCAAGATCATGTAAAAGTGAAATGACACCCACTGTTCACTTATGACAGGTGTCCTACTTGTATAAAACTATTATGAAAGACTAGGAGACACATGTTTTGCTTTGACAAGCACTAAACTGAAAAAAAAAAAAAAAAAAAAAGGATTTTAGATGAGAATAATATTGTTATTTGTTCTGGAGGGGGGGTTAACTAACACAAAAAAAAATCTTGTCAAAACTCGCCATGAAGGAAAGCACTACGACTTGCACAAACAGTTGTCCAAGATACAGAAAACTCGTCTCGCCGTTCCCCAAAACAGAGCTCGTCATATTCAGTCCCTCATTTACATGCGTACAACGAGACTTTCTATGATTTTGCGAGAACGTACGTGTCATAAGTCCGGGCGCCATCTTTGATCTCTCTTTTTTTCTTCGCCTGACCCCATTTGATACACCCGCAAGGTAAGACTCCAGCATTTTGAGTTTTCCATTTATGTTCAGACCACATTATTGGTTTTAATTTCCAATATTAAAATCACTATTTGCCTTAATTATTAGTTTAATGAATCTTGGCATTTCCCTACTATATCTTTTTAAAAAGACAACTCATGCGTGATCTTTCAAAGCATTATTAAGGCAAGGTTATATATATATATAATTCTACCATAATTATAATTTAAATTGTTGCGTCAAATTCATTCTACATTCAATTTAATTCAAAATGAAACTTGCATGATAAGCAATTTTTTAGGAAGCCCAACGTATCAGTGGAAAAAATCATCTGACTGCATCAGCTTTGTAATCGTTCAGCAGGGGGCCAGTAAAAATTAATCGGACCAATATTTTCTGCATGGGAGAATTCAATGATGTATCTCTGCTTCTGATGCATCTTCAAGGTCAGGGGTCATGTACCATCAATATGTGCAGCTTTCAGGTAATGAATGCATAAGTTATCATAACAATGCAAATTGCATTCCCTTCTGACCAGTGAAATAAAAACATATGTGAGGCTTTACTCTAGGAAACACTCTCGTAACACAACTTGACATGATATCAAGTTGCTAAATACAGAATAAGGGCAGTCTACCCAAACAGATTGTATACAAGGTTTGATTGACAGTTTTGACATTAAGGTTGCCAGGATCAAGAAATACATGAAGGTCGAAGAATGGTACACCCAACAAAACATGAGGAATAAACAGAGCAACTGCTTCTATGAGAGAAAGAGAAAAAAAAGGGGGGGAATGGAAATAAGAGAGGGGTGAAAATGAGAGGGAAGGGAAAGAGTGAGAATGAGGGGAATAGGCAGAGGAAGAAGGCAGAGAGAGAGAGAGAGAGAGAGAGATTGATTAAGGATAGATTTAGGTGGATAATGCACAGAGAAAATGGGAGTGATAGACTTAGAGAGAGTGACTATTTGGCCAAGTGTTATAGGGAGAATTAAAAAAAAAATAAGGAAGGAATTTTTTGTTCTTTTTACCAAATCGAAAATAAAAAAAAACTATTTAAAGCAAATCATTTCCCTCGTGAGGTTATGAATTTAAAGAATAGTTAAAAACAGGGTCTCCAAAATGTTGCTGTTCAGTAGAAAATAATGTCTTAATGCCAATGGAAGAAATTTCCAGCACTTCCTTTAATATAAGCTGTGATACAGTAAATAAAATAAAACCTTTTTTTATTGGTACAAATTGTACAGGTTAAAAATAGTACTCCGGTTACAAACAAGTTCTGTTTCTATGCTGGCGACATTACCTGAATTTCCGCGTAACTCAGAATTAATCCTTTAATACTCCATGAATCGCAAAATAAATGTCTGAATTCAATAAAATAAATTAAAATAAAATGCTGAGCAAAGACCAAGTGTTTTGTAATTTTTTTTACCTTTTAAAAGTACTTTAGTCCCAGAAGACAACAAAAGACAGACTAACAGAGATTTGAACAATTCTTGGGTATAATGATTGTTATTCTCCATAAACACTTAACAGATAGACCATTGGACCAACCAACCGAGTTAGATTGTTGGAAATAGGATTTTCAGGAAAAAATGGAGAGAGAGAGAGAGAGAGAGAGAGAGAGAGGTTGTCAAGAAGAGAGTGGGAATAGAAAGTAGAGACAGAGAGAAAGAAAAAAAAGAGTGTGAAAAGAGAAGGAAGATAGGGAAAAGGGAGAGAGAGAGAGAAGAGGGGGAGAAGAGGAGAGAGAGAAGAGAAAGAAAGAAAAGAAAATAGAAGAGAGAGAGATAGAGGAGGAGAGACAGAGCGAGAAAAGAGGAATGAGAGATAGTCAAAAGAGAGAAAAAAAAAGAGACAAAATAGAAAAGAGAGAAAAAAAGGAGAGATAGAAAGAAAAAAGTTAGAGAAAAGAGAAAGAGAGAAAGAAAGAGAAAGGAGAGAAGGAGAAGTTAGACTGGGTGAAAATAGTAGGAAAAAGGGATATAGAAAGAGAGTAAAAGAGAAAGATAGAAAACTAGTGACAGAACGAGGCAGAAAGGGTTCATAGAAAAGTCGAAATTTGAGAAAGATAGACATACAAAGAAAGAAAAGGACAAAATCAAAGAAAGAAAGAAGGACGGGATGAAAAGAAAAGAAAGAAAGAAGGACGGAATGAAAAGAAAAGAAAGAAACAAGGACGGAATGAAAAGAAAAGAAAGAAACAAGGACGGAATGAAAAGAAAAGAAAGAAGGACGGAATGAAAAGAAAAGAAAGAAAGAAGGACGGAAAGAAAAGAAAAGACAGAAAGAAAGCAGGGAAGAAAGAACGAAAAAAAGACGGACAGAAAAAAAAGAAAGAAAGCATGAAAAATTAAAGAAATAAGATGCAAAAAAGAAAGAAAAAAGGCAGGAAACAAAGACAGAAAGCAGGAAATTAAAAAAGAAAGAAAAGATAGAAAGAAAAAATAAAGAAAAGATAGAAGGGAAAAAGACGGAAAGAAAAGAAAAAAGAAAAGAAGACAGAAAGAAAGCAGGGAAGAAAGAACGAAAAAAAAGACGGAGAGTAAAAAAAAGAAAGAAAGCAGGAAAAAATAAAGAAATATGATGCAAAAAAGAAAGACAGAAAGCAGGAAAGAAAAAAAAGAAAGAAAAGATAGAAGGAAAAAATTAAAAAAAAAACGACAGAAAGAAACAAAAAAGACGAAAAGAAAGACGGAAAAAAAGGCGAAAAGAAATAAAAAAAAAAAAAAAAAGAAGAAGAAAAGGCCAAAAAGGAAGAAGTAATGAAAAGAAAAAACGGTAGGATCGAGCCAGCCAGTCAGTCAGGTGTTGAGTTTTAACTCCTATTTCTTCGACTAGTCTTGAAGATCTGTCTGGCGGGGTCGAATCGGGGAGGTTGGAGCAGCAGAGCAGGGTAATCACGAAAGACCGAGGTGGGGTTGGGGACTGAGTGAGGAAACGACGAGCACTAGAGAAGGAGGGAGAGGAAAGGGCTTTTCAGACAGACAAGCAGGCCAGCAGACAACAGCAGCAGCAGCAGCACCGGCAACAGCCAATTTGCATAATCTCTAGACACAGGACGAGACAAAAGGTGGCAGAAGCGGCAGCAACGAACAACAACCCTACTCACTAGCGCGCGACACCGACCGACCTATCGCTCTATCTTTCTCTCTCTCTCTGTTTAACTTATCTAATTCTATCTGTCTCTCTCTAAATAGACCTTTTCTTTGCCACGTTAGTGACATGGGGGGAGACATATTGACAAGACAAGGAATTTGACGTCAATGGAAGGAGAAAAAAAAAATTTTTAAATAAAATATAAAATGTAAAAAAAGAAAAAAAAAAGAAAAAAAGAAACGGGAAAAACTCTTAAAACTAAAATGTATACTTGATGAGCACCAACCAAGTTTGGCAAAAGGCCATTTTCAAGGTGAATGTAATAGTTTCTTTAACTAGGATTTGAACTCGCGTACTACGACTCTAGAGCCCGAGCTTTTACCAAAATGCTCCATCACCTTCGCTGCCCAACTAAAAAATATATATAATTAAAAGAAATAAATAATAAAAACGTTTTAAAAACTCTTAACACTAAAAAAAAAAAAAACAATTAAAAAAATAGAAAAAAAAAAAATAAAGGAAAATAAATTTTGTCCCTTTGAATCTCGACTTATCAAAATTACCAAGTAGTCACTCAAAGTCGTTGTTGTACAGGAACAATACTAGGGCCAAAATATTGGTGTTTTCTTTTTACTTTATGTTGTCAGGGCTAATATATCGGCCTTATAGGGTTCAAAGGTTAAAAACTATTTTTAAAAAATGAAATTAATACGGCTACGCCATGGCATTTTTTTTTTTTGTAATATTTCCTTTGGAGATAAATTTAAGTTTTAAATAGATGAAAATGATATTACTTGGTGAGCAGAGAGCGAGCAGTTAGCACCAACCAAGTTTGGCATAAGGCCATTTTTTAAAAGGTGAATGCAATGGTTTTGATTGGGATTTGAACTCGCTTTACGATTCTATCCAGAGCCCGAGCTTCTACCAATGAATGCTCCAACTTTGTTGCCCCTAAATAGATGAAAATAAATTCAAATGGGGAAAATAAATACATTTATTTGAGGCCCCAAACTATTTAAAGTGGGTGTGTGTGCCGGTCAAGTTGTGTTCGTGTGCTTACGTAGGTCAAACCAGTTTCTTGTTTTTTGTCATCTCCCTCCTCAGTCTACAACACACACGCACCAGCGCACCGCACCGCACCGCACACCAATCCCCACAGAGCACAATCCACACACCTTAGCAAAAACAAAATAAATGCAATAACATTAAAGGTGTATGAATAGAGAAAAAGAGATTTGACAATTATTGCATCATCACTTGCATTGTTGTTACTGCAACTGTTGTGTGTGCATTCAGTAGTGTGAATATGCAGTCAGTCAGCCAGCAGCACACAGAGCACTCACTCACAGGTAGTGGTGGTGTAACTGAAACTGCGTGTGCATGATGCCGGGTGGTGCCAGGTGCCTGTCTATTGAAGGGCGGGTGCCCACTAGGCTCAAGTTAAATATTCAGATTTCCTCCCTTGAGATAAAATGATAAACAGGTTTAATTTGTTATTAATATTCAAACTAATATATATATGTGTGTGTGTGTGTGTGTGTGTGCGCGTGCACCCGCAGGTGCGTTGAATAATATTCTTTACCTGAGTTTCATTACCAGGATCACCACGAGAATACTTTTTATATAGGTCTAGATTCCAGACTCAAATTAAAATGTATTCTCCTGTCTGACGATCCTGACGGTGAAACCCGGATAGAGAATACTATTAAACATTTATAAAGCTCTACTATTGAGGAGCACCTTTTTTGTTCATTAATCACCTCTCTCTTCGTGTCTACGAAAACTCTCTATTGAGAGAAATTAAAAAAAAGATACATTTCTTTTTTTTTTTTAATCCACGCTATCTGCGAAAAAAAAATGAATTAAATAACAAAAATAATAATATAACCCCCAAAGTAAAGAAAGAATCAGCATATTATTCTAAAAGAAAATTCATTTAAGGGAGGAGTTTTGAGCAGTTCTTGCAAAGTGCATAAGCACCCTGCTCTCTCTGCTACTGCTAAGTCTAAGAGCTGCTGCTGCCGCCGCTACTGAATGCTGCTGCTGCTGCGCTGCTTCTTCTTCGAGTCGTCGTCGTACGGTTTCGCTTTATTTTATCAAGTTTTAAATTGAATAAATAAATATATAAAACTATATATAAATATATATAAATATAAAACTAACCTTTTTTTCTTTATTAAAAGAAATAGTTTTAATTTCAAAATAATTTCGGTAAATTTATAGTTTAGGCGTGAAATGATTCTAGCACAAAAACAAATTGTTTTATTTTTCTTATGGAATTTCTTAACGAAGAGCTTTAGTTTTACGAATCTACCAAAATCCCACATACTAAATAATACTAACGATTTGCAACAAATAAAAACTAACGATTTTTAAAAACCCTTTCCATTGGAAAATAAAAAAAACATTCTCTGGAAAAAATAATTTCCGACGGAAAAGAAATACGACAGTGACTGTTGTTGTATGAGCCTTAAGGATCTCATAGAGCATGTTAGTATCTTTCTGCGTGATTTCACGCCTAAACTATAAATATTCCATTTGATTTAGGTTTTTAATCAATAATTGTGCGACAGCGACGGGTCGAAACAAATAATCGCCTAAGTTTCCACACGCGCCGCCGCCGCGCGCATTTATTTCATAATCTGGATCGGAATAATCGCATACACACAACACCGACACACACCGTAACCGACACACACACACCGCATGCTCACAACGAATGAACGATGTGTCTGGTGAGCTTAGAATCGTTCGTTCGATTGTATTGAATTTGTTTTTCCACATAAAAAACACTATCAATCAATCAATCATTCATTTGATAAAATTTTTAAAGGGTGTTTTTTTTTTTGTGGTTGTTGGTGTGTGGGGAGTGAGTAAAACTAAACTGTCTATAAAGTAAAAATGAATAAATTTTAAAAAATAATCATTATTTAAAAAAATAGATAACTTAATCCCACAAAAATAGTAATCTTTTTCTTATTTTTAAAAAATTTATTTGGACTAATTCTTCCTGCACAAAATGAGTATAGAGACAGAATGAGTTCAAGAAAGAGAGATAAAATCTGACTCGACTTGTGTGTGTTTGGTATGTGTGGTGCCGCTGCCGCTGTGGCGCTGTGCCGGTGGTGTGGTCACGTCACCACTCACCACTGGTGGTGTTCGGGGTACGGTGTTCTGTCTTCTGTTCATCTGTTCAGGTGTTGTTGTTGTCTGTGTTTATTGTTGTGTTGTGTTTGTGTATTGGTGTGCGTGCGTGTTGTGTAAGTGGTTATGGTTATGGTAAATGTCTGTAACGGTTGACGACAATGACGCCTGGTTAATTTTTTTGACTATATGTACATTAAAAAAGGCGAAAAATAGGCAATAATCTTAATATCATTTGACTCTCTGCCATCCACAAAAATGCATGCAGTCATGTCAATTAATTTTTATTAACTAAAAGTTTTGGGGAAAAAAATAATGGAATGTTTTTTCAGTGTTAAATTTCATTGCTCCTGGCCAACACCGAATATGGTTTCTTTAGAGTTTCCTTGGAGAGATTAAAAATTATAGTTATTTCGCGCCCATCCAACCACATGCACGTCTTACCATCACGAATTCTTAACTGCAAAAAAAACTGCATTGATAAGCAAATCTACTAAATGATCTTTTCTTTTTATTTGAACTTTGACGGTCTTTTCATCACTAGAAGATTCATAACCCGACTATTCATCACGGTCTATTATTCTTAACTAGCCTTTTCATAACGTGTTTTTTTTTAGGGTGATGAAAGTTATCAATGTCGGTGTGGTGTGATGAATTGTCTTCTTGATGAATAGTCGCGTGATGAAAAGTCGATAAATCCTTTGACCCTACCCTATACACACACACACACATATTGACAGACAAGTCAAAACAAGCACCCGCGCATTCAGGAGTTACACAGAGTACACACGACACGAGACACGACCCAAAACTAGTAACCAATAATTTTCAATGAATTTGATAGAAGTTAAAAAATTACTACCTTCAAAATCAGAGTGTGTGGTAGTGGAAGTATAAAAAATAATTCGATAGAAAATATATAGTATGCAATATTGCAATAATAATGCATGCAGTCAGTGTCAGCGCACCCTCCCTGCACCCACCACCAGCACACATAGACCCACACTACTACCGGACCGGACCGACCGCCACAGACACAGTCAGTGCGTGAGCGTGCGCACATACGTCCATTCCCAGGAAGAACAGATTGTGAAGGTCGATATCGTCCGTCCACAGATATCAGCCTTTCATTTTCATTACCAACCACCAAAACTGCTTATCCTAAAATAAACCCAGACATAGCACGACATACAACAGAACAAAAACAGATAGCACATCAATTTTCTTAAATATGGTAAAATTTTAAACAAACGATCGTTTATACTTCTAGCGGGCAAAATAACCTTTTTTAATTTAATTTACAGTATTGAAAAGACTGGTTGTGTTTAAAAAAAGGTTGGTGTCTAATGAATAATAGATAGCAATCAGTTACCAAAAGTCAGTAGACTAGACACTACGAATGTTAACTATTTATAAACCATTATTTTGTTTTATTTAATTTTTGCTGCAAATAAAAGTGGAGATTTACATTTAATTTAAAAATTAAATAAGAAGCAAGTCGAATTAAGTGAATTTAGTACCATTTGTTCGTTAAGGTCAGAGTTTGAACCAAAACGTCTATAAAAAAATTCTTTACACAAAAGCCCCTTTAACAATAATTAATTCCCAATATCTACAGATGAAAATGTAAGAGATTAAAATAAAATCGAGTCCATTTTTTTCCTCTTTCATTCATCGACAATGCTTCTTCTTCGATGCTAACATTACAAAAGTGCTTATTTTATTTTTCTAATTTAAAGGTATGGTGATTGCTGGTGGGGTGGGTGTTGACTGTTGGTCAGGTTAGGTTGTGGTGGATAATAATGTGAATGATTTTAAACTTAGAGATGACGAGGAAGAGGAGGACGCACGACGACTAATTAAATAAATGAGTCAAAATGTCTCCAGAATAGGAATTATATGCGTTTACGTAACGTATATGCATAAAATATACGAACAGTAAAATAGAGAGGTCAAGGTGACCAGACACTAACCAATACACACCGAGGTCAACCTGACACTGACACACACAAGAAGAAGCATTAAATATGTGAATACATAAATATATAAAGGCTAATTTTGCTCAAGGCAAGAAATATTATGATGGTAACAAACTACTACAAAAACATGAAAAGGGTATGAATAAAAAAAAAAAAGGAATCGGTTTACTTTAAAATGATATACTAAATTACGTAGACATAGAAACCTTAAAAGGCCATTATTGGTAATGGTTGTTGGTTGGTACACACTTTTCATTTTACATTAAAAAAGAAGGAAATTATTGACAAGGTTCGTTCAGAGTTTAGTTTCTCGCCCTTTTGTTCTTCCTATCTTTTCTTCTTCGTTTTTAATCTCTCCATACCAACCGACCGACCAACAGCTTATTATTACAAAAGTTAATTGATTCATCTGTGTCTGAGTGTGTCTAGACGTGATAATACGAATGTTTTTTTTTCTTCTCCTTCTCCACAAGTAGTGGTGATAGAAGCAGCAGTAGTTGTAGGAGAGAGGAAAGAACATTAATAGTCGTAAAATAGCAGGAATAGAAGAGAAAACTGCATTTTAATGGTTGAAATGGCTGTATGTACTAAATACTGTACTGACTGTGCCCAACCCAAGTCGATAAGTACAAGGGAGGAGGCGCATATAAAGGATGACCTTAAAATTCGATATACACGCATATAAGACAAGAACATTCAATATATAAAATTAAGTACATTTTCTTATAAGAAGAAGAATCTAAACATAAAAGCTTTAAATGCGGTTAATTCTGAATAATAGCATTTTAAACCTTAAGGACCCTCTCGATATATAAGGCTAAAAAGACACCAATATTTTGGCTTGAATATGTTCTTCTAATATAACAAGTCTGAGTGAGTACTTGGTAATTTTGATAATTCGGGGTTCAAAAGATTAAAAAATTTAAATTGCGTTTCTTGTATGCGTGTTCTTTGTCCTAAAAGACCGATATATCGGCCCTAGCGATATAAGGCAGAAGAAATATTTCGGCACTAGGATGCCCTTATATAACGACTGAGAGTGACTAATTGGTAATTTCGATACGCTAGGTCCAAAGATTTCAGAATAAAACTATTTTTTATAGTACTTTTTATTTTATTATTTATTTTTTTTATTTTTTTTTTTATTATACTTTCACGTTTTTAAGTTAAGCTATAAACGACTTAATTTAATTACCAACTCTTATCAAGTTTGCGTTTGAAAGAAATATTCACAAAACAAAGGTGAAATGTGAAATGATTTTCAGAGGAAAATTTAAAAAGTGTAGTTTTTTTATTAATCTTTTGATGTTGAAAAGGAAAAAAATTCAAAATCCAATTTGATAAAAACAAAAGTAAATAAACTTTATTTGAATTATCAGAATCGATTTATTTAATAAACTAAAAAAATATATATATGTATTTAATAAACTAATTAATAAACAAACAAATTACTAAAAAGAAAAAAGAAAGAAAAGATCTCCCCCCAAACCAACTCCAGTTAACAAGGAAACTAGAGAATTGAATTGATGACACACACCTGACACCTCACCTCCTCAGGTCATAACCTAATAATCCATAATGTAGAAAACACTTTAAAAAAATGTAGTTTTGCTGAAAAAAAAATGTAGGGAAACAATTTGTAGATAATTTTAGTACCATTTCGGGCAAGGTTTTTTTTTTAAGTAAGAGATAATTGTAAATGTTGTCACATTCGCCAACTTGTCCAACTTTTATCTTTCAAATGTTGGATTTAAGGGGTATTTAGAGTTTAATTGGAACGAACAACAACGTTAAAATTATTGAGGTTTTCATGGTTAATATCAACTTTTACTAACGGTTTTCAGTGACGAACAATGCGATTGTTGGTTTTGATTAACCCCAAACTCCAACCCTAAGCAGACCCGAATACTTAAAAAAATTAACATTTGAAAGAACGTTGAGTGTTAAGTTGGCGAAAATAACTACATTCAACGTAAAAAATAGAAGAAAACCCTTTTTTTATGGAAGGTCTTCACTTGAAGGTCAAGATCCGGTTTTTCAAAAGCATTTCTTTATTTCGAAATAATTTGTTGGAAAATCTGGTTTTGTTGTTGAAATATTTACTGAGAATAATTTTTCTTTTTTTTTTTTTTTAAATCTAGTTTTGTCGAAAGATTCTTAGTGGAGAAGGAGAAGGAGGAGAACTGATTGTTTGTTGCTGCAGTTGCATTTTCAAAGAAACACTAGCGCAAACTTAAACTTATTTACTTTACATGTCCAGGTCGACGTATATACAGTTGTTCGTTTACAATGAATGCAATGAATGCTTATGACTAAGATTCCTTTGTACTTTCTACAAGATTGTAGTCGGCAAATTCTAAACTAAACAACAGGTGAAAACGCATTGTTGTTTAAAAAATGAAACAGCGCCAATAGTGTTTGCAGTTTTTATAGTTTTATTCTGCGTGCTTTAATTAATCCACATTCCACATAATATAAAAAAAAAACACATAAAACGAAAACTGGTGTCGGCATTAACTGGCCCGTACAAGTTAGATATTGCCTTATTTTATTTTTGAGATGAGGCATCGTAATTTAGGTATTAACTTTATTATTCGAACTTTTGTCCTCATCTTAGTAGGTATTTTTGATGTTGGTATTTTTGATGTTACTACACTAGCAGTAACATCAAAAATACCTACTAAGATGAGGACAAAAGTCCGAATAATAAAGTTAATATCTAAATTAGATATTGCCATAAAACAAAAATAATTAAATCAAGTAAAAAAAAGTTATTTCTAACGGTTTAAATTTTAATATTACTCCAGTGTGATTATTTCAATTTTGATTTAAAATCATTCATTATTCAGATTAGGCGGCGAGAGGTGGAACAATAATAACATTCGTTGGTAAAAGCTCGGACTATATGGAATCGTATTATTACGTGAGTTCAAATCTCAGTCAAAACTATTGCATTTACCTTTAGCTGTTTCGGGCAGATGGGGCTCATTCGTTAACTCAGGAGAGTATCTTATCTAGGTGAAGGGGAACACTGATATCACCCCCCCAAAAAAAAGATCGTTCTTGGGGTTGCGGTTGAGCATAGGGCTAGCGACTCTTTCTCGTAAAAACAGGTGCTCACTCACTGATACACAGAAACAGCAAATATAAATTTGCTGCCCAAATGCACCACCACCGGGTGTACTGTAAAGGTTGATGAATTATTCCGATTATTTTAACTTGGTCATTCCCATTTTAATCACTTTGTTTGGGTCGATATGGGCCCGGCCCTTTTTTCGGCCATCTTCGGGTATAATTCAAAATCAGGAAAAATCGAGGCCTTCTCGGAATTGGGGAGAAACGATTGAGATTTCGTAAAGCACTAAGTATTCTTATGCATTTTTTGGGACTAAGGAGAGGAGGAGCCAGTAGTTAGTTCGACCGGGTGGGCCGACTATGAACCTTCCCCGTGATACCTGAAGAAGTTAGGTACATATCGGCCGAAATGTGAATGAAAAGTAAAGACAATTGGGAATAAACTAACCTGAATAAATAATTAAATAAATAAATAAATAAAATACGACACATTTCTTAAACTAATTAGAAAAACAGTACTCACAATCGCGGCGGCGGATGGGAGGCCTCGCCCTTAAGCACGACCAGACAAACAAAAAATACTTCTATTGTTGTTACTTAGAAAAATATAGTAACCTTAATTGATAAGTGAATAATCTGCTGAATGCCCCCAATCTAACCTTGTTTTACGGTATATCAATCTTTTTAGGTCATTTAATGCCGAGAACAATAGTTGTTTTTTATTATTATTATTATTTTGTCCACATAGTTTGAATAACAAAATACGCTTTTCAAGCCAGACCTAAAGAAGGGTATGTGGAAATTCATACCTTTCCCAATGGTATCTATCTACTCCAAATGTAAATGAACGGCTAAGATTGTTCGAATTCGCGTATTATTACGATTCCGTCTATCTACTGTCCCAATTGGTAGACTCCCCCACCTATTTTTTTTTAAAGAAATATTCTGGTAGAGATGAAATTGAGAAGTAAGTAATATTCTTCACTTTTAGGCACATATGGCAATATTGCATCATTTAAACCAACAATAATGCCGCTTTTATTTTAAAGAATTCTTAATTGTTCATTAAATATATTTGCAATTTTGAAATTTCAATGTTTGGGGCTTTTTCACAAACAACGGTGAAATAAATGCCATAATTAAAAAGTGAAAAACTGTGAGCGCTATTTTCGTCCGCCTTGTTATGCAAGAAAAAATTAATAAATAATTTTTTTTTAAAATTTATATTCCAAATAGTTTTGCCTATAATGGTCTGCAAGCTTCTGAACAAAAAAGTTGTGTATTTATTGCTTTGGGTGGTGATAACTGATAAAAGATTTTAAAAAATTTAAACACACACTACTGTCACATAGCGGCCCCAACGCAGAATGCAACTTGTGGCCCCTATTCTAAAAAAAAAAAAAAAGCAACCTTCAATATACTGACTAGAGACTTCGATCAAAAACTATGCATTTACAGTTAATTAGAGAGAAAGATGGAATGGATTGATAGATGTATATTTCAACATATAAGTGTGATAATGATTTTCTAGTTAATCATGATCTGTGTGTGAAGCTTAAACCAAGGAGATTTTGCGGCCCCTACACGATTGCGGGGTCTGCGGGGGCCCTAAGCACGGCCATGGCAATTGTCAAACTGGGTTTTTTAAAGCAACTCTGCTGCTGCTGCTGCACTGCCACTGCAAACTATTGATTTGTAAAAGTTAACTCGAAGGTTTTGGAAGGGGCGAAATATTCGGAAAGCACACTTAATGTTAATGTATTGTCTCATCTCTTATTCAGTTTTACACTAGGGCTGCTTGGCTTAACACAGAGTTGACTATTTTGCGATTTTACTAATTCTTTTAATTCTTTACTTATAAATAGGGCTGTGATAATATGCTTTTATTAAAGAATATTCATTTCACAGACTTTACTATTTTAAGATTTTACCAATTTTTAAAAAATTGTTTACTAATTAATAGAGTCGTGGAAGAATACTTTAATAAAAGTCTTCTAGTATTGTCACACACAGCTCTAATAACTAGAAATGTGACAAGCATATTCTTTGATAAAAGAATTTTGTCACAGCACAGAGCACTAGCAGTCAGTACAGACAGCAGTGACAGCACTAATTATAACACATACTTTTTCTTGATTTATTTTCTAAAAAAAAATCAAATTTTATTTAGTTTTGAAAATTATTTCTGCGCTGTGTTTTCGGGGATTAAATATTGTAAAAATGTAGAAATTAATTTTGTCTTTACTAAGCAATCATTTTTTTTTTAAATTTCATTGAAATCAGAAGTATTTAAATTTTTACCGAGAAACTTTGTTCAATTTTAAATCCCCTAAATCACCTTAAATAGTAAATATATTTTATGGTGCTCATTGTGTTTCTGGGTTTTTATGCAGTGCATTTGCGATGGGGGTGGGAGTCCGCTTCGGGTGGCATATGCCATGGGGTGGCATTTTGGTAGATAAAAATTAATAATAAAAAAAATATAATAAGAGTAAAACAAAGCTAACAAAAAATTTTTAATTTCATAATCAAGATGGGTTTTTAAGATGATAATGTTTTTGTTTTAAATGCGTAGTTAACGCATTTAAAAATTAAATAAAAAGTTTTTTATAAACTGTACCATCTATCATCAGTCAAATTAAAATAAATATTTTCAATTGAATATAATTAGATCCTTGATTGTAGTTATATGAAAATGAATATTTTTATGGCTTTTGGGAATTTTGAACGTTAATGGATTATCAGTGGTCAAAGGGAGAGCGCAAATCTTGTGACCAAAAACTGTTGCTATGCCACTGTCTCCAAGTATTATTGTTGATTAAGCTGTTGTTGGAGGTTCTAATGTCTATGTCATTCTATATTTTTCATTTTGTGACCTACACATTGGAAAAAAAAAGTAAAAATGCCATCAACGCTCCTATGTTGTCGAACATTTATGAGAATATAAAGTTAATGAAGTGAAAATTTCCGTAACAAAAATTACTATATCTAAGCGATAAGATTGCTTAAATTTATAGTTAGAGTGCTCAATATCAGTGATAGAGCGTGTATATTAGATAAGTGTGGATACGGAGTCAACAGCTGTCAGCAACTTTCAGTTTCTCGACTAATCAGAATATTTAAAATTATTTTGATACATACTACAAGTTTCTTTTCAAGTAGCCAGTGAATACCCATTTCCCTCTAGCTATGGATCAAATAGTACAACTTGTGTTATTCAAAAAATTATTTGTGTATAAAATAATGTTTATCAGAAGTAATTGTTCTAAGCATTAAAATGACCTAAAAAGGTTAATATGCCGTTGCACACAAAACAAACAAAACAATCAAGTAACGAGGGTGGAGCACTGGTAAAAGCTTGGACTCTGGAATTGTATTAAATGAGTTCAAATCCTAGTCAAAACCATTTCATTCACATTTAGCTGCCTCGGGCAGATGGGGCTAGTTAACTTGAGAGAGCAACTCATCTAGGCGAAGGGTGACACTGAATTAAAAAAAAATCACAGATATATAGAGCACATAAAAATTGGCTTCTGCCTAACTTGGTTTGGTGCTCTACCAAGTAAATATGATATATGTAAAATATTTTTACTTAACCATGATTCTTAATTTTAAGTAATGTTCTTTAATTTTCATTAATGGAAAAACTTGTTAACTGTTATTTGGCTAAACAATTCTGTCTTCTTATATTGGTCTCAAGCTGCTTAGAGTGAATGCAATCAAATTTTTAAAATGAAAATATTGACCACTGACCAGTATTTTTTCAGCCAAAAACTTTTTTCCATTGATAATGATTAAAAAGTGAAACATGTTCTGGAAATAAATAATGTGTGTTTGTGTGTTTGAGTGTGTATGTATAATTAAATTAAAGATTTGTTCATAATAAATATGTAGTAAAAACAATTTTTTTATTCAATTTTGTAAAAGTATTCATTTTAAAAGCAACTAAATTCTAATCCAGAAAAAAAAAAACTTATCTCAAAATCTATTTTGATAAAATCATTTTTGTTTGTGGAACAAGCTTTGTTTTGTGTTACAAAAACAAAGCTTGTTCCAAAAGACATGTCTTCTATCTATTTTGCTCAACTGATTCAGTGGGGATTGTAAATTGCATTATTATGATGTGTTAAGGAGTGAAAGTTTCACCCCTGTTGCAGATATTAAAGGTGTGAAACTAAAGAAGCATGTTATTGATGTGCGCCAGAAGCAGAGATGCTTCATTGAATTTCTCTACACAGAATAAATTGAACTGATCAACTGGCAACCTGTTGAACGCTTACGAAGCCAATGCAGTTGATGTCAGCACAGTTAGGAGATGGGGTTCATCGATTTTAGAGCAGTGACAGAGATGCAAGTGCGATCAGGACACGAAAATAGACCGCCTTGTCTATGGCAGCTAAAATGGATTGAGAATAGCGGCGAATATGTTAAAAGATAAATTCTGGTGCACAAAAAGGTCATTCATTTAAATGGCACCACTTCCATCTCAATAGCCTTATATAAATAACTTTTTAAAAAAAATAGGTGGCATTACTTTTGAGACACCCCTCATTAAAACAAAAATGTACTGCGGAGAAAGAAGAAAAAAAAAACCCTGGCCAATATCAACATCATTGTTTTGTTAAAAAGGCAATCGAAATATAAGAACAATCCATGTAAAAGACTTGCTATCACCTAAATCACAATGAATTCCACCAGTTACTGTAGATGTGATTGTGATAATAGAAATATGCAACTGATTTTATAAAATATTTTAGATAGTTATCAGTTGTGGAGAAAGTGTATAGATAATTGTCTGCATTTTAGATAATGATAGAACTAACTTTAAGGTCTCAGAGGCACATAAAGAAAAAAAAATTAAGCTGAAATGTCACCTTTTGACAACCTGCACACAAAATGGAGAGATGTTTTTTTTTTTTCAGGAATGCTAGAAAATGCAACAGGGCAAAGAACAAAATGAAGAAAAGTAGGGTTTAAAATGGCTGCTGTTTAGTTTGCTTTTTTCTCTCTGGACAAAGGATTTTGATCAATATTGTTAGATTGGCAGTTATAGATAACTAAGTTTCTTATAAGAAAACAAGAAGATATTGAATTAAAAATATTGAAAAGAAAAATTAAAATTCTTTTTAATGAACCGTAAACTGTTTTTATTTAAAAATAATCCTTACAAATAATTTTTTGTATAATTAAAAAAAAATAAAATAAGCATTACACACTGAAGTATTCGCAATTTACATAAAAATGATTTGATATGAAAAAAATGATTATTTCATTTAGAACAAGAAACATTATTGAGGTTGATTAAGTACTTACAGAGAAATTACCAATTTTAATGAAACACACATATATCACATTGGTTAACTAATGTACAAATAAAGTGAATCAGCAGATCAACATTTAAATAAATTTGTTAAAAAGAAATATTGAAAATTATATATTACTTGTCCCTATAAAGCAGTTTTGTTCTTAGCTATATATTGCTTATTGGACAGGGCAATATCAATGTGAGAAATATTTATTTTGCTTTTTTATTTTTCAATTGATAAACTTAAAAAGCGAAACATGTCCGGAAATAAATAGATAACATTATATTCCTATATGTTTCATCAT
>JAUZSX010350041.1:0-10159 GCA_034780655.1 Idiosepius hallami
GCGAACGAACGAACGAACGAACATGCCTCAAAACATAGGTTCCCCTCATTAAATATCGGGGTACCAAAAAGGTAGATTTGTTTATAAACCCTTTAAATGCTGACTTTGCAAAATTACCAACTAGTCACTCAGATGTGTTCTATTAGACAAGTATATCAGTGAGAAAATATCGGAGTGTCTGTTTTTGCCTTAAGTCACCAGGGCCGATTTATCGTCCTTGTAGGGTCGAAAGGGTTAAATACATTTTTAATGATTTTAAATGATTAAACATATGATTAGAGTTAGGTTTAGGGTTAGGATTAGGGTTAGGTTTTGTTCGATGTTTTCTAATTAATGATTTAAAATAAAATAAAATTTCATTAGCCAATCAAACTGCTGTCTTATAACAGGTTCAAGTCCCCGAGCAAAAAAAAAAATATTCCAGACAAATTTCTCCATTTGCTTGTTCTGCAAAAGATATGTTTTATTTTCTGGTCTAAAAATGCCCCGATTTTTGATACCCTCACTTATTCTGATCTGTTTTTTTTTACTTGAATAATAATTATTCAATCATCGTCTATGTTTCTCTTCCATGTCTCTCTCTTCCTACTGCTAGTTTCTACCCTTTCTTTATACGCTAGCTTCTTCAAGTATAGATTTACAAAACCAGTCACATGCAAGAAGGCAATAAAGTAATACAAAGCAAGAAATTGAATAGTGACGTTCCAGGAAAGTGGCATAAACGTCACGCAAAACACAGATCAAAACAATGGCTAACAAATAATAATAATAATAATAATAATGATAATAATAATAATAATGATAAAAATGATAATAATGATAATATTTATAACAATGAAAACTATAATAATTATAATAATAATAATAATGATGATAATAATATAAATAATAACAATGATAATAATAATAATAATAATAGATAATGATAATAATAATAATGATGATAACTATGATAATAATAATAATAAAAATAAAAATAATGATCATAATCATAGTAATAATAATAAAAATAATGATAATAATAATAATATTATCAATAATAATAAAAATGATGATAATAATAATGATAACTATAATAATAATAATAATAATAATAATAATAATAATAATAATAATAATCTACAACAAAGCTCCCAAAACCAAAATCCAAAACAATAAAAAAAAACGTATATTTCTAAATAAAATAAACTTCAGTTAAATAAGGGAAAACATTGTGTAAAAGAAATTCGTTTAGATTCTGCATTTTTCTCCCTGTTTTGCTCACTTTCCCTGTTCTATTCCCTTGACTCGTTTCCTTAGTCATTATGTCCCACCAAGCTGCCTTAAATTTTATATTTCTATTGTTATTGCTTTATTGTCAATCATACACAAGTCCCCATTGAACCAACAAAATTATTATAAAGTAACACGTAGCGTGTATGCAATGCGCAATTGTTCTATTCTATAAAGACTGGTGATAGAATTTTATCTTCGCTTGTATTTACTGATAGATATGTTAGGTTTATCCATGCGTTAAAATTACTTTTAATGTTTATCATGTTATATTCAATATTTTGTTTGGTTTTCATCGACCACAACCGAAAGATACAGGGTGGGCCATAAGTCAGGCACCAAAGCATGTGAAATAATTACTGATAATAATAAACATTTTTTATTAAAACCAAACTTAACTAATGAACTGAAAAACACGTTGTTGTGATGGTACCAACGTGTCTTTCAGTTCATTAGTTAAATCTGGTTTTAATGAAAAACGTTTATTATTATTATCAGTAATTATTTCACATGCTTTGGTGCGCGACTTATGGCCCACCCTGTATAAAACACTAAATATTTATACCGAATTTTCTTCGTATTTTTTTTTCCCCACTTCATTCAATCAATTTTTGTGTCTTTCTTTAATCTCACTCATTCCAATCTAAATATTTCTTCAGCTTATAACAACTTGTTTGTTTTGTTGTTTTGTTTTTGGGGTTCTTTATGATTTCATTATTTATAATTTGTTTATATTTTTTTTTTTTTTTTTTTCTTTCCTGTGTCTTTCTTTATTTCCCTTAATGTATTAATTACTTATTCTTCTCTCTTTCACTGCTGTCAATGAAATTCTCAATTCGTTTCTACTTATTGTTTTTTTTTTCTTCCCCTATTTTTATCTCTCAACTACTTCTTATAGTCGATTTCTTTATTCACTTTTATAATTTTTCTCTTTCTCATTATTATTAACATTATTATTATTATTATTATTATTGATGTTGTTAATCCTTACAATCTTTTCACTGCTTTTTTTTCTTTCTTCTTCTTCTTAATTTCTTTTTTTTTTTTCTCTCTCTCTACTGGAAACAAAGCCATAATTTCTGCCAATAATAATTCTTTTTATATCTCAATTAGTAATCAAGATTAAGCGTTGGAAACTTCTCCGTGTCATATTCTTGGACATTAATTGAAGGATGTATACTGCAAATTGTATCCATAACATTTGGAAACTTTTTTTTTTCCATAATGGCTAATATAATTATGTTCTACCGTTATTTCTTTAGTCAGAAAAATTTAGATATTACAAAAAAAAAAAAAACAACATATTTTGTGATTTACATTATTTTTCCCAGACAAATAATATTTCTCTAATGGTTTCTGTCATCAACTTTAGCTGTAAAATTATGCAAAAATAAGAGAGAAATAATAATGAAATTAAAAGCTTAAAAAAAACAAAACAAAACTATGATATGCACTAAAATACAGTAGAAAATGACTAGGATTTATTTTTCTTTTCTCATGATTTTTATGACCCATTCAATCCAGAAGGAAAGAAAATCTATCTGAAAAAAATCGTGATTGTTTCTATAAAAACTTCTTGTAATTTCCTATAAAACGCTTGATAAATTCTTCTTCATTTATTGTTATAATAAAAACCACATTTGGTGATTCAGAATGCAATTAATTTATTTGGCATTTTCTTACAAATCAAACATCATTTTTTTTTCTTTTTTACTAATAGCAATGAATCTCCTCCAAAATAATTAATCTTTTTCAACAAATGCCTTTTATGTTTCGATTTTCATAAAATAGTTTTCTTTTGTACATCTTTAGTGCAAATGTATACATATAAATTATATTATATTATATTTACTTAGTGAAGCAGAAACCTAAAGTCAAGTGCAAGGACATTCTTATGTGCCCATTATATCCCTGGGTTTTTGTATTCAGTGTTGCCCTTAACTTTGACGAGTTACTCTCTCGGGTTAACAAGCCCTATCTGCGTGAAACAACTTAAGGTAAAGACAATGGTTTTGACTCGGATTTGAACTCGTGTAATACGATTCCAGGGTTAAAGGTTTTACCAATGCTCCACCCTTGCTGCCTAATAATTATGATAAAAGTTGATAAAATGGTTAAGTATACTAACAAACCAAACCAAACCAAGGGAATTTGTCCAAATATGAATGCAATAGACTGAATGAGATTTCAGTTCTTGCAATATTATGATCTCAAATTTTAAAAACTTAACTACTGCAAGATATAAACTTCCTCTTACTGTTATATTTAAAGTAAGATTTGAGATACTTTTTATGGTTTTATTTTTTATTTTTATGGTTTAATATTTGCTATATCGTGGAAATGGTTTAAACATATGATCTCAAATTTTAAACACTTAACCACTGCTCAACACAAACTGTCTCTCTCTGTTGTGATATTGAATAATTTTTGAAGTTGAAAAAAGAAGTAATTAAAAATTAAGGCAAATGTGAGTACACCTATCACATTTCTGTAGATATTTAAATAAATCTTTTCAAAGGATGATATTTTGACAAAATGAAAAGTAGTCTGTCTACAGCTTATATAACAGAGTTAATTTATTTTTAATTATTAAAATCTTTTTAAATCAAATTGTATATAAAAATATAGTAATTTAATATATTAAATTATTATTCTTTCTTGTATCTTTTTTTATTTGTTTATTGAAAATATTTTTTTCTACGCTACTTTTTTTTAGTATTTTTTTTTTATTTTGTTGTTTAGATTTTTAAAAAAACTTTTTTAGAGAACAAATTGCATGTTTTGAAAATATTTTTGGATCAGATTTTATCAATATTTTTTTTTTTGTTCTGTCCTATCCAAAAATGGCCTGTCCAAATAGAATGCTACAATTTGCTTGGCATGGAGTATAAAATAAATAAAATAATAAATAAATAAATAAACTCTGATTCAGAAATTCTTCAAACCATTTCTTTGTGAATCTACTGACATTATATTTTTGTCTGGTCTCCGTTTTCCTTTTTACCACCTAAACTGCAGAAGTAAGAATTTTGTCTGTTTTTTTTTTGGTCTTATTTTTTCTTCTTATGATGCTTCATCACATAAACAGAAATGTGCCATTTTTTTTTATATCTAACAATGAGGAAAAAAAAAACTTTTAACTTTTGTATACAAAACTGAAGTTGATAAGAGAATTAAAATGAAATGAATACAAGTAGCCAATCTTATTCTTGCATAAACAAACTCTAGGAATTTTGATTTTTTTCTTTAAAAAGAACAGGTGAATAAATAAAATGGTTAAAAAAAAAAAGTAAATCAAAAATGGATTCCTAAAAAAATATTTAAAGTATAAAATAAAAAAAAAAGTTGAATGGAGGATAATTTGTCACTAGTGTCATATTTTGCCTGAGGTTGTGTTTTTTTTATGTTATGCATAAGAAATGCAGTTTAAAAGAAGAATTTGAATTTCTTGCAAAGAATTCCCATAGTATACAACAATTCAGAGACCGGCCTAATCTCTAGTAAAAGATGAATGTTAATTCTTTAAGCCTGAAATATGAATGAATTATTCAGAATGTATACACAATTTAAAGGGAAGCAAAATTCATCTTTTTTTCATAAGAATATTTACATGCCAACTTGTGCACAACCATTTTTGAACAGATATAGAATTGCATGTGTCCAGACATACATACTTAGGGCAGCGACGGTGGAGCATTGGTAGAAGCTCGGGCTGTGAGATCGTGTTACGCGAGTTCAAATCCCAGTCAAAACCATTATTCTCACGTTAGCAGCCTCGTGCAGATGGGGCTCGTTCGCTCTGGAGAGCAGTTCATCTAGGTGAAGGGTAACACCGAATATACAAAGGTCTGGTAAGAGCACGTGAAAATGGTCTTGTGCCAAACTTGGGGGTGCTCACTAAGTAAATATCATAAATAAAGAGAGGGGTGGGGATAGGACGGTAGAAAGGAAGAGAGTGAGAAAGAGAGATAGAAAGAGAGAGAAATAGAAAGAGAGAAAGACATAAAGAAAGAAAGAGAGAGAGAGAAAGAGAGAGAGACATAAAGAAAGAATAAGAAATAGACGGAAATAAAGAGAAAGAGAGAGATAAAAGGAATAGAGAAAGAAAGAGGAAAAGAAACAAAAATAAAGAGAGGGGGTAGGGATAGAACGGTATAAATGAAGACGGAAAGAGAGACAGAAAGAAAGAGAGATAGAAAGAGAGAGAAAGAGAAAGAAAGAAAGAAAGAAAGAGAGAGAAAGAGAAAGAAAGAAAGAGAGAAAAAGAGAGAAAGACAGAAAGAAAGAGAGATAGAAAGAGAGAGAAAGAAAGAGAGATACAGAAATAAAGAAAGAAAGAGAGAAAAAGAGGACGAGTACGGAAGAGAAAGAGAGAGATAAAATGAACGTGAAAAAGTGACAAAAAGAAAGAGAGGGGTGGGGATGGGATGGTAGAAAGGAAGAGAGAGTGAAAGAGAGAAAGAAAGAGAGAGAGAAAGAGAGTTGGAGAGAGAGAAAGAAGGAAACAAGATAGAGAAAGAAAGAGAAAGAAAGGGAGAGAAAAAGAAAGAAAGAAAGACATAAAGAGAGAGAGAAAAAGAAAGAGAAAGAAAGAAAGAGAGAGAAAGAGAAAGAAAGAAAGAAATAATGAGAGAGAAAGAATTAAAAAGAGAGAGAGAGAAAAAGAAAGAAAGAAAGTAAGAATGAGAGAGAAAGACAAAGAATTAAAAAAAGAGAGAGAGAAATAGAAAGAAAGAAAGAGAGAGAAAGAGAATGAAAGAAAGAGAAAGAAAGAGAGAGAGAGGGGTGATGTTGGATGCTTCAGTAGAAACGTGGCATAGTGATATACTCTGATTAGAACGAGAGAAAGAGATAAAATCTCAAGATGAAAATAAATAATAAAAAAAAGGACATTGCAAAGAAACTTAGATATCCTGACTTTAAGTATGAGAACCATCCAAGACAAAACCATGAAAGAATTAATTCATTAACGGGGAGGTCCACTTGGCCGATTAATCGGCAAACACACGTTATCGAGTATGACTGTCCTCCTTTCGGGAGGACGCCTGTGCGTGATGTCTGTTTAACGTGGGGAGACTGATACACCTGCAGGCACCACACGGCCCCTTGGCAGAGGAGGACCTGGTTCCAATGGCATGGATAACCACAACGACTGGAGGCCATCCTCTGTTGCCGCCTTCATCCGCTTTCAGTGCCATTGTGCCACTGTAGACATCATCTGCCACATCCACCGTTGAGGTATTGTACTATTTAGCCCATAGCTGGAGGGAAGAGTGTGCTTCATACCTTTCCCAAAGGTATTAATTAACATGTTAGCTTGGACGGAACAACTTGGATTCGAACCTGCGTAGTACGGTCCCGAAGTCCGATTGTCTATCCGCTAAGTCACGTCCACTTGGCCGGTTGGGTAGGCTGTCACACTTCAGAATCATTTTATTTATTTGGTTCGTTATTTTTGGGCCAGTTTTTGCTGATACAGAAAGTTTACCTGGCGAGAGAAGCGCTTGGCCAATGCAGGGACCACCCAAACAGGCTTTCATGTCCCGGCAGAGATTCAAACTGTGTAACTGTGTAACTGTGTATGTTTGCTCACGAATGCTCTGCTTGTCACCTGCGCCAGTGTTGTCTGGTGTGATCGGACCTGAGATACCGCCACTCCTACGGGAGGTGCAGCATAGGCTGGAGACGCACCATCGGTGGCACTGACCACATGGCATCCAGACCTAGTGGGCCATCGTTGGTCATAAGATGTCATAGTTCAATCTCTATAGCATTGTCGGTTACGACAGACGCTTGCCCAAACTCAAACTCAAACATTTTGCTGCTTTGCCGGTGATAATGTCAAATGTTGTCCCTTGGAAAAATTGCACCGGGTCAAATAATGATAAATTCAACAAATACGGCACTTTTGCAGAACAAGCAAATGGAGAAATTTTATTCTTTTGCTCGGGGACTTTGTACTGGTTGTAAGACAGCAATTTAATTGGCTAGGGTTAGGGGTTAGGGTTTAGGGTTATTTCGTTTTGTTTTTAAATTCGTTCTTTTCTTTTCTCGAGCGCATCTATAGCAATTTTTCGAGGGGACATTATTTGACGCTATCACCAGCAAATCAGAAAAAAAACGGGCACAATAATAAACATTTACCAGAATCATAATACACGTGTTCGAATCCTGGTCTTTCAATTTGCATTCAAAATTAAACAAGAAAAACCGTGAAAGATATGAATCTCCACATTTCCTCCAGCTGTCGGTTCAATAGTGTATATTAAACTATAATTATTATTGGGCAGCGACGGTGGAGCATTGGTAAAAGCTCGGACTTTGGAATCGTATTACGCGAGTTCAAATCCTAGCCAAAACCATCACTTTAGCAGCCGCGGGCAGATGGGGCTTGTTACCTCGGGAGAGCAGATCATCTAGGTGAAGGGTAACACCGAATGTAAAAAGCCCGGGGAGGAGCACGTAAAAATGGCCTTGTGCCAAACTTGGTTGGTGCTCACCAAGTAAATATATTATTAAACTATTAAAAATTTACCTACAAATAATAAAGAACATTAGCCTAGTGGGTAGGCAATCAGATTTCAGAATCATAATACGCGTTTTTGAGGCCTAGTCGTTCCATTAGCGTTCATAATTGGACTAATATCCTTGGTAAAAGTATGAATCTCCTTATTCTCTCCAGCTATCAATTAAATAGTGCACATTATGTTAATGAGTTAACGACCCATATTAGTCCTAGGAAGCTAAAGGTGAATGCAATGGTTTTAACTGTGATTTGAACTCGTCCAAAATGTTACCAATGCTCAACCCTCTCTTATCTAAATTGTCTGATATGCTGTAAAACTACTCTTCACCTAGATGAGATGCGCTCCCGAGTTAAAGAGTCCCATATGCCAGAGGCAAATAAAGGTGAATGATATGGTTTTGACAGGGATTTGAATTTGCGTACTACGATTCCAGAACCCCACCCTTTAACAATGCTCCAATTTAACAGCCCTGGAGGGCAGATATTATATTTACCTGGTGAGCAGCACCAACAAAGTTTGGCACAAGGCCATTTTTGAGAGGAATACAATCGGTTTTGACTGGGATTTGAACTCGCGTACTACGATTCCAGAGCCCAGGGTTTTAGCAATACTCCAACTTCACAGCCCTGGAGGGCAGATATGCTCAAAGCGCCGAAAGAAGGCTGTAAAACCAGAAATATTGTTCCAATTTGCAAGAGCTCGACTCACCTCTCCATCAAAACACTTGGCACAGAAACGGCAGAATTTACGAGAAAATAAAGCGTTTTGGCTGTCCGTTCTTTCCCTTTAAGGATGGCTACGGCCATTGAATAACGAGACAAGGCACAGCTGTTGAGATGCACCACATGGAAGGAAAAACAGAAAAGAAAACACATACAGACACATACACGCTAGCACACACACACACAAACACACACACACAGGTATTCGCATACACAGAGGGGGTTGATGAAGAAGAAGATTGAGAATAACTATAAGAAATGCAATGTGTCCAAAAAGTGTGTGTGCAGTAGAAAATAATGTCTTAATGCCAATGAAGGACATTTCCAGCAGAAGATAATCTTTGATATTTTAAATAAATAAAAGAATTTTATTGGTAGAAGTTTTATTGTCTAAAATTTAAACAACACAAATTTTAGTAAATAGAAAATTTTATTATAAAACATTCAGACTCTAATATATAAAAATAAGATAGGATTTTTTAAGAAATAATAAAACATTTAGATTTTAAATGATTTATCTTTAAAAAAAATGCTATTTACTAATTTATAAATAAAATTTTTTAAAAGGCATAAATGATGCATAAATATTATTTTAATATGTAATATTTCGAGGGTATCACCTCATTCTCAAACATTTACCCTGCCGATTACTCAATGTCTCTTTCCAACTTCGCTGTTTTTTTTCTCTCTGTTTGTTTATGTTTTGTAGTCATTATTAATTTTATTAATTATTATATGATGGTTCAGAAGAACTATAATCTATTAATTTACTAATTTATTTAAATTTCTATAAATCAACGTTTATAACCCTCCTACGTTTTATTAGTTTGAACAAAATGACACGTTGTGTCTTAACCAATCTCCACTCACGACTTAAAAAATATTTAGTTTAACATGACGAAGTTGATGAAGAGGAATATTGAGAAAAACTAGAAGAAATGCAGTGTGTCCAAAAAGTTTGTGTGCAGTAGAAAATAATGTCTTAATGTAAATGGAGGACATTTCCCGCATTTAATTTAAGATAAGCCGTGATACTGTCAAGGCTAATTACAGGGTGTCAGAAAAGTTTGTGTGCAGTAGAAAATAATGTCTTAATGTAAATGGAGGACATTTCCAGCATTTAATTTAAGATAAGCCGTGATACTGTCAAGGCTTATACAGGGTGTCAGAAAAGTTGGTGTGCAGTAGAAAAAAATGTCTTAATGCCAATGAAGGACATTTCCAGCATTTTACTTTAATCTGTGATATTCTAAATAAATAAAAGCATTTCACTTTTGTACTTTTTTCCGTCCTTATTCCACCACCACCTTTTTTTTTCTCGCTATTTGTTCCCCATTAACCTGGATTATTACCCACAAGAATAGCATGGAAGGGGGCCCCTCCGACCACATTTCACCCTTTAATTTTTTTTGTACGCCCGACTGAAAGACAAAAAGAAACACTCAAAAAACTATAAGAAAAAAAAAACAAAAAAACAGGAAACAAAAAAGAAGAATCGGGTTATGCAACGTCTATTTTCTTTGAACCTGATTATATATATATAAATATATATAATATACACGCTCTATCACTGATATTGAGCACTCTAACTATAATTTTAAGCAACATTATTTCTGAAAATAAAAATTATAAATATAT
>JAUZSX010350052.1:0-10158 GCA_034780655.1 Idiosepius hallami
AATTTATTATTTTATCATAATGTACAGATTCTACTTCAATAGCTACTAAAGTCAATGAGACATTTGTGGCCGCTCAACAAACACATCAGTAAGCTGTTTAAATTCTGGCTGCATGTTCGATGCATAAAATTCTTTATAAATCTTAATCATTCCCGTAGCTAAGGCCACCGACCACATTACAATGTATGGTCGGATACAGTAGGCGGGCCAGTCGAAATCCCTTCAGGGGCCAGACCCGGCCCGCGGGCCGTATGTTGCCCACCCCTGAACTAAATGGACTACTTTTAATTGTTATCGTTTTCTTGTTATCTCCCTTTACTTCTTTGTTATATTAATTTGCATTTATATCGTCTAAGTTCTGACTTGAAACAACTTTTAAACGAGCTTTCTTTCCAATCAGAAAGTTATTTTAGGTAATTTAATTCATTTAATCCTATATACTAAAGAAAAGTAATATTTGCACAGGAATAGTGAATAATAACACCCCAAGAATTAAATTAGAAAAAAAGACAAAGCATTAAATTAAATATTGGCTATTGCAACTAAAGAAAAGTAATATTGGCACAGTAGTAGTGAATATACAAATAACACAGCAAGAATTAAATTAGAAAAGACAAGGCATTAAATTAAACATTGGTTAATTTAACGGAAATTATTGCACAATGTTTATGTTCATAAACGTTTATGATTGGATTATTTTGGTTTTAAACCAATTTATTCTAAAGCAATGGTTTTTATTGGCTTAAAACAATACGTGCTAATACTTATATTTATTACCGTTTGTTTAGTTTTTAGTAGACTGCATTAATTACTTAGTTTGTGCTCTGTGCCTCTGTTCACCATTCACCAAGTATATTGCATTAATTCACTCATAAGCAAAATTGTTGTAGCGGTTATGCCCCTTGAGAAATGAGTCATTGCTATCCGCCAGGTGGAGCGCATTACAGTAACAACAAAACAACTTCGTGAGTTTTATTTATTTATGTATTTTTAGCAGAAACTTGTTATTAAGAACGGATTAATATTTTATTCATGTTTTGTTCTGTTTTAAAACAACCTAAGACTATAATAATAACCAAAGAATACTTTTAGCATTTAAAAAAAAAAAGAAAAGCTAGAAAACAAATAATCTCCTCCGGAAACATTATCATATTTTAATCAAAATGCTACTTGAATGGTGTCGTATTCTTATAAACTGGGGTCAAGATACGATCCGGTGGAAATATCTTCAATTAAAATATACCATTTCAAAAATCCTTATCTCAGTCAGTATCTTCATAGCCCTTCTGTGGATGTCTCTGTTTATCTACGGGACATTTTATTACATGTATATGCCCAGTGTTTCGCATCAATGGAACTGTAACTTCCTCTTCGATGTCTGTGACAACGGTTCCGGGGTTTGCTCTTTCCCCACAGCTCACGTGGACCTGACCAACGAGGAGGAAACTCCTGTTCTCACTCCAGGGCAAGCCTACAAGATCCTGCTCGACTTGGAACTGCCCGAATCGTCTGAAAACAGGGCCACGGGAATGTTCGTCATCTCTGCAGATTTTTATAATTCTAGCGCGGAAATTGTCAGGTCTTCCTCCAAAACAACGATGCTCCGCTATCGTTCTAGTCTTCTGAGGAGCCTCACCACTTTGTTTTACTCGCCATTTCTTGTGACCGGTGCCCATGAACAAAAACAGATTTTGCACATCGAGATGTTTTCTAAATACGTCGAGAATTCCTACAATCCGGCATTTCGCGCTGTTTTTCAAATTCGGACCCAGACTCTCCAACTCTATTCTGCCACTCTCAAAATCTATGCCCACTTTACCGGTTTACGCTATTTAATGTTCCATTGGCCAGCTACCTGTGCTGTGCTCGGCACGGGTATAATCCTCTCTTCTCTTATGTTTGTTGCAATGTTATCGTGGTACAATTATTTTCACAGTGGTTATGTTGTAGTCCAACCTAGCAGCCACCGTCTTCTCATGGAAGAAAGACGCAGGCAGATCCAAGCTAGACTCCTTAGAGAAGGCCATTCTGCTGAAGAAGTTGCTTCTGCTACCACAGAAACTGAAATCCTTGTCGACTTTCCTCAAACTGGACAGAGTTCGTCTACTGAATTTCCCCAAGGACATAGAGTCGTTACTGAATCGTTAGGGTCGACTGCTGGCGTGGCCGGCCCTGCATGCCCGAACGTTTCTAGTATGTCTATAACGTCTGTTAACAACCAAGCACCGTCTAGTAATTATTCTGATTGTGATGAGAGTCCTGGTCATCTTGAATTAATGAGCACAGAAGCAGATTCTTCGATCTTGTCATCAAACATAACTTTACTATCATCTAATGATATTGATTTAGAACTGAGACATCGGTCAACAACACCACATTCACACCAAAACTAATGTTGGTTTCCTTTTCTTTTTCATTTATTACTTTAAATTTCAGCTAATTTTGCGTACACACTGTCACCTCTGGAGCATGCAGTGCCAGTAGTGCACTCACTGGTACTGCAGCTTGCAGCTAATAGTACAGTCAGTCAGTAAAAGTGCATAGTGAGTGTACTAAGTCAATGGTAGTGGGTACACTCACTGCCACCGGCAAAGCATTGCATTTTTCACATCACATCGATTATTTTAAAAAGTAACTAATTTACTTTTTTACATGTTCAATTAATTATAGTTTTTCTTTTTGTATAAGTTGGTCATTCCTTGATAATCAATAATGCCCATTTGAACGCTTCTCCAGTAAGGAGTTTAATTAATTACTTTAACCCTTTAAACCCTAAGAAACCAATATATCATCCTGGCAACCTAAAAGCAAAAGAAGACACACCCACACCGATATTTCGGCCTAAACCTTTGGACCCTGACTTCGCAAAACTACCAATGAGTCACTCAAAGTCATTCTATTAAAGAACCATTTTAGGGTCAAAATGTCCATATGTCTTTTTTTGCCTCAAGTTACTAATGCTGATATATCGGCCCTTTAGAGTTGAAAGGGTTAAATTAGGCATAATTAAAGGTTTTGGTTTTACAAGCCAGTGCAATATTGTCTAATTACAAGAAGTCAAGCCTCCATGAATGGCAACCCACCCTAAATCTAGTCACCTCCTTATTTGTTAACTCTTTAAGCCCTAAAGAACAGATATATTGGCCCTGGTGACTTAAGGCAAAAGAAAACACACACGCACTGATATTTTAACCTCCACTTTTGGACTCCGACTTAGTAATATTAACAACTAGTAACTCAGAGCCGTTCTATTAAAGGACCATATTAGGGTCGAAATGTCAGTGTGTCTTTTTTTGCCTTGGGTTACTAAGGCTTATATATTGGCCCTTTAAGGTCATTAAGGGTAAAAAAAAAAGATTTAGTGAAATTCTTAAAATATTTATTTTCCAATGCTAGCATTTTAGTTTCGTTAAATACTGAATCGCAAAACAACGTACAAAATGTAGTTGGTTTTTTTTTAAAATTTGAATCTTGAAAGTTAGTTTGCTGAAATGGAGGATGACTAGAAACTTTTACAAAAATCACTAAAAATGAATTAATAACTTTTTTTTTTTTGAATTTTCATTATATAAAAAAAAATTGATTATGGGAAAAAAAAAAATTATTTTAAATAGATATTTATTCAAAATTAAAAAAACAAACTTTTCTTTTTTATTTCATTTTCTTCCATATATAAACCCGTCGTCAAAAACACATTTTTCTAAAATGTTGTATCAAAATTGATTTTGCATAAGAAAAACAGTTCAGTGAAGAAATATAGTATTTGGATTATTCCAGCTTCTCGTTATCAATTACACAATATTTTGGCTGATGCACTCATCATCATATATATGTAAAATATATTTCAGCAGTATATATGAATTTATGTAAATGTATGTAATATTTTCTTATTATAAATTATACTTGATAAAATGAAAATATATTTTAACAGTATATATTTATATACTTTATATGATTTTATATTATAACTTCCATCATATTGTTAATATTTTTGGGTAGCGACGGTGGAGCATTGGTAAAAGCTCAGGATCTGAAATTGTTTTATATGAGTTCAAATCCCAGTCAAAACCATTACATTCACTTAAGCTGCCTCGGGCAGATGGGGCTCGTTAACTCGGGAGAGCAACTCATCTAGGTGATGGGTAACACCGAATCCCAAAAACCCAAGTAATTCGAGCACGTAAAATGGCCTTGTGCCTAACTTGGTTTGGTGCTCTTACCAAGTAAATATGTCTGTCTGTCTGTGTGGCTATCTATATCTATATATTTATTATTCTATCAATGTATCTATCCATCTATCTATCTATCTATCTATCTATCTATCTAACTGTCTGTCTGTCTCTCTCCCCTCTTCCTCTCTCTCTCACTCTCTCTCTCTCTCATTCTCTCACTCACCACCTCTCTCTCTCTCTCTCTCTCTGTCTAATTCTCTCTCTCACCCTCTCTCTCTCTCTCTCTCTCTGTCACATTCTCTCTCACTCACTCACTCTCTTTCTCTCTCTGTCCATTTTAAATATAATATACATATGTAATTGTGTTTCCCTCTTTTTCTTACTGATAAATTAGCCTACTTTAAAACTCTATTATATTCTTTAAGCTTCTTTATAGAAAGAAGAGAAAAATCTTTTGAAAGCGATGTTTTTCTTTCGTTAAAAAAACCCGCCCAGCAAATAAAAAGATTACGTCGAACAACGTTAATCCTCATCAGCGCCACAAATATCATTCCGCAATAAAATTCACTTAAAAGGAGATCAAAACCCTGGGAACCTTTCAACTTATTAAAGTATTCTGTAAAAATGTTTCAAATATTTTCCCCTTGGCCCAGCAACATACTTTCACCGATTTTCACTTTAGCAGCCTCGGGCAGATGGGGCTTGTTAACTCGGGAGGGCATCTCATCTAGGTGAAGGGTAACACCGAATGTAAAAAGCCCGGGTAAGAGCACGTAAAATGGCCTTGTGCCAAACTTGGGTTGGTGCTCACCAAGTAAATATAATACTTTTAGACAAGGGAAAAAACTCTAATTAAAACATTTGAATTACTTCCCTTTGTTTACATTTATTTACCAAGAGTGACAACCTTATTAATAAATATGTACTTGGTAAGCAACAGCAGCAGCACCATTGCTCATTTGAACAGAAGGACCTCACCATCTCCTACCTCCTCCCTCACACCAACCGACCGGAGGGTATAAAAACGTCCTCAAGTAGAGTTACCCCCTAAGGTGAGGACCGGGAGTCTCGGGTAACCTGAGATTGCGAAAAACTCTACAACTACAGGAAAACTCCGAGCCAAAATGGGTGAAGAAAAGTCCTCTTGAAGGGGTCTCCCTGCTCTACAACAACAACAACAGCAGCACCGAGCAAGTTTGGCACAAGGCCATTTTTTAAAGCGTTGTTAAATTATAAACTAAATTATAAAAAAAAAACGGAATTTTCCGTTTGATACTAATGATCGTTTATGTATGGACCGTGAAAGTGGCACGACCAAACCGACTGTGTGTCAGTTTTGTTCCAAGGAGTGTGGAGAGTAATTCTTGGAATTCCTACGGTTCCCTGGAAGGAGGGGACGGAGGAGGCTCAGCAGAGAAAAAAAGGAAAGTACCAGGAATTGGTGGAGGATTGCAGGAATGATGGTTGGAAAACAAGGTGCATGCCAGTAGAGATATGGGCAACTGGGGATTTGCCAGTCACTCCCTAAGCAAGGAGTACAGCACGCTAGGAATTAAAGGATGGGACCAGAAAAAAGCCATAAGCCACAACTTGGAGGCTGCTGAAAAAGCTTCCAGATGACTCTGGTTTAAGAGGGGAGAATCATGGGGGTAGAGATGGGTCACTTGGACACAGACCAAGGCATTGCAAACCTTGATTAGGTCACTTGTGGGAGGGTGTGTGTTGAAAGACCGAAACACCCAATGATCCCAGGATTTAACACTGAGGATGTGTCCAAGGCATTGCAAACCTCCCTTTGGTCACCTGGAAGAGGGTGTCTGTTGAAAGACCTGAAACACCCAATGATTCCAGGATTCAACACTGACGATGTGTTCAAGAAATTGCATGAGCAGATGTTTTTGTCAGCCAAATAATTCGTAGTAAGTTTTGTTGCTGCTTCATTGTTGGTTGCATGTTAAAATCTCAGTCAGAGGAGAGATAGACGAATTGTGGGGTTTTTTTTAAACACAAAATGCACTATTTAATCCATAGCTGGAGGGAAGATAGGGATTTATACCTTTCCCAAAGGTATTAGTCAACATAGACGAAACACCTTAGATTCGAACATTGAAGGGGTGCAGGTTAGAGATTGGTCAGAGAGAGAGAGAGAGAGAAGGAGTGGGTGAGAAAGAGCTGAGGATGGATTCTGGGTCATAGTCCTTGGACTGATGGATAAGAGAAAAGGGCCAAACAGTTATTGTGTAGATAGGTAGAATAGTATGATATTCTATGGAATTTAGATGGGGGGTCACTTGGGTTATCTCCTAAAAAATATTTTGGACACTAAAGAGCCGATATTTTGCACAGGTATTTCAGCCCAAATATGGTCGTTTAATAAAACGCCTGTCAGAGAATAGTTTTTTGGTTTTTTATTGTTTGTCTGGTTTTACAGCATATCAACCTTTTTAGGTCATTTAATGCTGAGAGAACAATTATTTCTTTCAGTTTGACGAGTAGATTTTTGCATTACATCGGTTTGGATGGTAAAATTTTCTTTATTTGGTAGTAAATTAAAATATCTAGTTGTCAAAGGTCAACTAAAATTAAATTTGTCTGTAGAGCCCTGTTTCATAAACTTTCTTTTTGTCTATTCAACCCATAGCTGGAGGGAATGTGAGGGGATTCATATCTTTCCCAAGGATATTAGTACGAACGCAAATGAAACGACTGGAATTATGGTTCCAAAGTCCTTCTGCCTACTCACCTTACTATCTCAAGTGGACTTCCCCCCCCCTGCCCGAAAAGTAGATTGGTGACGATGTTTTCTCTCTCTCTCTCTCTCTCTCTCTCTCTGTTTCTCTCTTAGTGACGTGCTAAGCCACCTAGCGGGCCCCCGATGCAGAATGCACCTTGCGGTGGGGGGGGGGCTTTCCTTTAAAAAGGCAAGTTGCACCCCCCCAACATACTGGAGCCAGGGAGCCTTTTCAATCAAAGACCATGTATACAAATAGAGAGATAGGCAGAAAGAGATATGGAAGGATTCATAGATGTATATTTCAAGTGTGATAATGATTTTCTAATTAATTCTAATAATTAATTAATTTAGTAATGTTTTGAATTACCAAAGATCTGTGAACCCAAGGAACCTTGCAGCCCCAAGGGGGCTTGCAGCCCCTCTGCAAATGCAGGGGCCTGCGGGGGGTGGGCCTACTCTCTCTCTCTCTCTCTCTCTCTCTCTCTCTATCTGTCTGTCTGTCTCTCGTCCCATTTAAAGCACGTGACGTGACGTGACGTGCACGGTGTGCGTGTAAATTTCAAATATCCGTGCGTGAACATAGCGTGACAGACACAACATCCTTTTTTCACTAATGACCAAAAAAAAAATTATGTATAAACTGGTAGCAAACAAATTATGAAAATACTTTTTGAATCTGTGGGTGAATAATTAAATGAGCGAGATTTCTGAGTTCAGAATTCCGTTGGATTTTTTAAAAATAAGAATTTCATTTCAGTCTTTAGGTTGGAAGGATGGGATTGAATGGCTCTATTTTTTTTTTATTATTTTATTTTATTTATTTTTTTTTGAAAGTTGATTTTACAGAATCGAACGAGTGCTTCCAAAAGCAGCTCTAATTACCAAAATGGTTTTCATTCTTATTTTTCGATCCATTTTAGCAACTAACTTACAGGGCCACACACCGCAGGAGGAGGGACCGCAAGCTCCTACCAAGGGATCGCAAGCAAGGCTCATCGGCTTCACATGTATTGTAATACAAAAAAAATTTCAAAATAATTGTTAAGATTAATTAGAAAATCATTATCCCAATTGAAATGTACATATATGTTCATCTCTATTTCCATACATATTTGTATAATATTTACTTGGTGAGAGGAGAAGGAGGAGCAGCAGCAGCAGCACCCACCAGTGCCAGTACCATTCACCAACCCAAGTTTGGCACATTTTTACGTGCTCTTACCCGGGTGAGGGGGCCGCAAGGCGCATTCTGCGTCGCGGCCGCTATGTGGCTAAAGCACGCACTCACGGCGGGCACTCCCACTCCACTCACTGTGTAGTGTGTAACTGTAAAACTGTACTATTATTGTACTACTGTCCAGAATGAAAAAAATATTCATTTTATGTAACTTCCAACCAATATACCATGTAATAATCCACTTTTTCATTTGTGTGCGAGTAAAATAAATAAATTGAGGCGCTTTTGCAGAACAAGCAAATGGAGAAATATTTTTTGCTCGAGGACTTTGCACCGGTTGTGAGACAGCAATTTGATTGGCTAGGGTTAGATTTTAGGGTTCGGCCAAATTTCTCCATTTGCTTGTTCTGCAAAAGCGCCTAAATTGATCAATTAAAATAAAAATAAATATTATATCTATTGATTAATTTATTATTTCGAACCAAAGCCGGTTGGCAAAAACACTGTGGGTGTATATCGTCGATCGTCTGTGGTTGTTGTTTTGTCTACTACTGTTCTGTTCTCTCAGTTCACTTAGAAAAAATGTTTTTTTTTTTTTTTTAAACCGGGATTATACGAAAAAAATAAAATAATGATAATACCTCTAACACAGTCGGGGCACCAACTGCGTCCATTGGAATCAACACTTCCCGTAAACAAAGCAAAAATAGTTTTATCTTTGTGTTCGGAAACAGCTTTCTTAAACTCGTCAAATCCCTCGACATTCACGTGTAGCGCCATCGCTGTAATAATCTTTTATACTTCTTCTGTTGTTGTTGTGTCAGCTGAATAATATTATCACTCTTTAGTTAAAAGAGGTAGAAAAAAAAGCCAGACAATTAAGAATGAGAGACGGAGGGGGAGGTCTAGTGTTAAAGTGCCCGGAAAGAAAGAAAGCACGTGTTAATGTTCGTCAGCAGAATTAGTTGTCTGAAAAATATTAAATTTGAACCCTAACTTATAAATACATTTGAACCCCGACTAATCAAATTTACCAAATAGTCACTCAGAGCCGTTTAAAGCCAAAATATTGGTGTGTCTTCTTATTTTGCCTTGGTGGAGGGTAGGGAGGGCCAATATATATCGACTTCTTACGGTCCAAAGGTTTAAAGTTACTAAGTAGTCACTCAGAGTCGTTATATTAGAGGAATATATTAAAGCCAAAATATTAGTGTGTCTTATTTTGCCTTATTTGGTCACCGTCAGGGCTGCCTGCCCGGCTGATATATCGGCCTCTTAAGGTTCAAAGGTTAACATCAAAATGAAAGCACAGTTTTGTTGAGCTAATGCTTTTACAGAATGAACTGACCACTGACTGCTGGGCTGGCTGCTTTTAGAAATTTTTAAAAATGTTGAATTTTCTGTCAATGTTTTGTCTTGTTGAAGAAAGGAATAAGAACAGAACAGTGAACACGAACACCAGAACACTTAACTAAAATTGATAAATAAATTAAAATATATTTTTATGTTTAACCCTAAACCCTAAAAAAAACCGATGTATATCGGCCCTGGCGACTTAAGGCAAAAACACACACACACACAACGATATTTCAACCTCAACCTTTAAAGCCTGGCCTGACTTTATTACTATCACTCAGAGCCGTTCTAATAAAAATCATATTAGGATCGAAATGTCAGTGTGTCTTTTTGCCTTTGGTTACTAAGGCCGATATTTCGGCCCCTTAGGGTCGAAAGGGTTAAAGTATTTTTTTTTCATTTAGAATTTTTTTAAAGAAAAAAAAATGAAGATTGCTTCTGTAATAATTTTGTACGGGTTGAAAAATTGGCTTGATAATGTTTTTGTATTAAGTTATAGAAAAAAAAGGGGTTGTTGTTCACATTACAGACCAACAACCATTTATTCGATAGCAGGAGATTTGTCCTTAAAAGGACAGTTGTATCGCCGTATGGTCTGAGACTTGTCCTTAGAAGGACATGTTAGTTTAATTGTACTAGGGACCTGAAACGTTAGTACAACAAACTAAACAGAAAAAATAGAAAAAGAGTAACTGAGCCCAAATAACTTTACAAACATT
>JAUZSX010350074.1:0-10158 GCA_034780655.1 Idiosepius hallami
AAAATAAATATTAAACTTAATACAATAAAACAAAAATTAACACATACAATACAATGAAACTGTATAGTAACTTTACGAACACCCTGTATTCAACTATTCAATAAACACTAGTAAAAACATATGTTAATGACTCAGCAGAAAAATTCTGAGAAGTGGATAAGAAAAAGAAGCAGAGTTCAATTCAAGTATTTTTTATAAGCTTGTTTCTTTATAACATTGATTCTTCTAAGGCAAGTCTATAAGAGTGTGTACCTACCATTCTTTTTAATTCCAAAACTCAATAACCTTTATTCAAGACATTAACACTATTCTACTTTCTTTAAAATTTTTTTTTTTTTTTTACTTATATAGATATATTTATAAGTGACTACTTTTCTTCACTTTTCTATTTTGAAAATCTTGCACCAGTGCCCAGTGCCACTTCATCTGCCCCAACATATTTTTTATTATTTGTAAATCTGCTTAAGATTCTCTTTTATTATACTAAATTGATTAACATAGTGTTTACATTTTTCTGAGTTCAATTACAAATATTTTGGAACTTATCAAAATCTAATTTTTGTTTTGTTATAAATAGATGTTACATTTTTACACAGCTTTTTAGAAATTTTAAAATTTTATGTCTTTATTTATGCCTGGAGTTATTAAGTAATCTTGGTGTTTAGATACTTTTATTGTTTTATATTTTATATAATGTTTTAAATTATCTAAAAAAAAATTACTGTTAACATGTAAATTATAGATAACCAGACACAATAAAAGATAAATTAATTGATTTTTGGCTATTTCTATCTCTAAATGTTTTCCTTTTAAGGTAATCTATTTGTTTTACAATTCTGAAAGCAAATTCAAATAGCACCAAAAGTTCTGTTACCTTTTTTCTTTTTAAATCAGCATTAATAATAGTATAAAAATAAGCCCATAAAAATTATTTGAAAGACACTAAAATTTAAAAAAAAAAGGACAAAATAGGCAATTTATCATTCATACGATTTCATACATTATTTATTTTTTATTAGTTAAAATACTTAAATTCCATAGCTTATATAACACATATACAAATATCTTCTCTTCTTATATTTATCAAATACAGTAAATCCAACCACAGAAAGAGGAACAGAAACTCTAAAAATTCTCTAGTATTTTATAAATAGAAGTTCCTAGAAGTGTGTGTACAAAAATACACATCTATCAGAATCTTTAATTATTTTTATTCAAGTTATTTGGACTTCTAATCTTCTCTTTTTTTTTGTTCACATTTTAGATGTTATTCTAACTAAAAAAAAGGCTGAAAAGTACATAAGCAGAAACATTGTGAAGACAACAATGAAGATGAGAGTAGAAGTCTTTATAAGTTAAATAAAGATCTCTGTATATTTTGTGCCTATCACTTGCCAGTCTGAAAATTCAATCAAATATACCAATTGATGCATAATAGTTGATTCAATTTGGCAAGATCGAAGAGTAGTCATTTTCAATTACATTCAATTTAAAAAAGAAAAAAATGTGAGGATATATGAAATAAAAGGTTGTCACACTTAATAACAAGAAAACAGCCACACAAATAAAAAGAGTTTCAATTTGTGTCATATTAACAAGAGGAGATTGCTTACTAATGATTGAGTATGTATGTACAGGGTTAAGATTCATTCATTGGCATAGATACAGGGTTGATAAAATTTGTTGACAACCAGTTCTTTACTTTGGTATTCATCAACCAATAAAAAGAAATTATACAAAAACAAAAAGCACTTTGTTCCTTGAATTAAATAATGTTTAATCACTCCAACCATGCAGATTTCCCCTTATAAGAAAAATAGAATATTCCAAAATTTTCTAAAAAGACCAGTTTAAAACCACAAGAAAGATTTGGTGTTGCTTATTACAGAAATAATTAGGGAAATTTTGATAGGATAAAAATAAGTTAAAGTTAGAAAAAGAGAAAGCAGGATCAGATTCTCTATTTAAATTCAGGGGAAATTCAAAATGTAAAAAACATCAATTTTTCCCATAATAAAGTTATTTCCAGTTATTCAGACAAATATAAATGTTGACCCTAAGGGGCAGATATATCAGCCTTAGTAACCAAAAGCAAAAAAAGACACACTGACATTTGGACCGTAATATGTTTTTTTAATAGAACAGCTATGAGTGACTACTTACCAATATTGCTAAGTCAGGGTCCAAAGATGGGGGATGAAAAATCATTATGTGTGTGTGTTTTTGTCTTCTTTTGTCTTAAGTCGCCAGGGCCAATATATTGGTTTTTTAAGGTTTAAAGGGTTGAGGACATGCAGGAGTTAGACACATTTTTGTGAATCTGAGAATTTTTTTACAGGTCCAGCTATTTTCATATAATGTCATAATCTGGAAATATTTAAATTTGGAATGGGATTGGAGTTGGGTTGATTATTGACTCTTATAGAGAAGGTCTAAATAAACTTACCATTTTTCTTGGTGATTGTGTTTAGAACTTATGCTTATTCCAATTTTAAGTCCCAAGAAGAAAAAGAAGCTGAGTTGCTAGAGTAGGTGAAAAAATAAATAGATGAAATAAACCCCTTTGTTTAGGAAGTAAGCTGAAAAATTAAGCAGGATAGGAACATGTGCTTCAAACCTGAAGTCTTCATAAGGAAACATCCTTAGGGAGAGAGAGAGACAGAGAGAGATTGGGAGGGAGAGAGAGAGAGAGAGAAAAGAAATTGAAAAAGCTGAGTATATGTTAGTGTTTTTGGCAATAAATAAAATAATGGTAAAGAAACAGAGTTTAGAATATTTTGATTAGCTATCTTTTTTTTCCCCTTCAGAAAAAAAAGATATTCTTCCTTTCTAGCTTCATAAAGAAAATAAGTAAAAAAGAGGAAGACAGAGAAAAGGAAAGAGGTTGAGAGGGTAAAAAAGAAAGGGAGAGGGTAAAATCAAGAAGGGAAGAGAGAGTAGACATGTGCAACTAGGAAGAACATGTCAACTTAAGATATGGAAGCTGGCACAAACCAGAAATCCCTTAGGGATAAAGAAAGCTAGAACACATACTGACCTACAGATGACCCTTTGAAAAGAGGAAACCCAAACCACAGGCCTTATTTTGGTGGTTCCAGTACCTAACAACCTAAATAAATCCTTGACTTCAACTTCAGGCAAGAAAGAAAGCAAGACTGTGAAAAAGATAAAGTAGTAGGACCTTTCTTTATTAGAAAGGAAATAGAGAGAAAAAGGAAAGTGCTAAATAGAGAGAAACACTCACATAAATGGACTTAATTGGATTGAATTGTAAAAAGGTTAATAAGAAATATTATCTACAAAATAAAACATAATTTGTGATGCCCCAACATACCTTTCATGATCTTTATTTAACATAATCAAGTTTCCTTTGGCTTAAAAATATCTATTTTATAAATAAATACAAAAATTAAGCACAAGGCCTAGAGGGGGGGGGGAAGCCAACAGAAAGAAATATATACAGGGTTGGTCATTTAAACTTATTGGTTACCCTAACTAGACCCATTCCATTGTTATAATCAAATAACCTTCTCTTCAATCACACAACAGCTAATCACCAAATAATACACTTGCTCCATAACTTTACCCTACTTAACACTTTGAATTCAGATTTATCAAATTGCCAAGTAGTCACTCAGAGTCATTATATTAGAGGAACATATTAAAGCCAAAATATCCCTTTTTTTTTTGGCATTAGTACCCTAAAAAATGGTATCATAAAATTAACAATAATGTGGTTGGGTTAGTAAGATTCCCTCTTTCTCTAGTTATTAGGCTATGTAGACTTCAACTTAAAGGAGGTTTCAATATATATATATATATATAAAAGTAAATTAAGATTTTTTTAAAAACTAACAAAAAATATCACTTGGAAAATCTTGATTAGCAATGCAATGTTGATTATTAAAAAAAAAACAATAATGATTATTATTGAACTGTATTTTTAAATATTGAACTGTATTTTTAAATATTGAACTGTATAAAAATATTTCTAAATTTAGTTTACTTTGGTAGAATTTCATTCTTCATGTATACCTTGTTAAAGAGAACTTCAATCCTCCTTTTCAGGATCTTTGAGAAAGGTCAACAAGGACTGATCATCTTAGGAAAGCTTGCTGAATACATAAGAACTTTGAACCCTAAAATAAAAACCTTGTTCAGAAACAAGAAAAGTTATCAGGGAAGATCCTAAAAAGGAGTATTTAAGTACTCTTTAATGAGACATGTATAAGGAATAAAATATTTTTAAATATGCAAATTATATTAGTATTGTATTCATTTTTGATACTCTTGTTTTTTCCTAAAAGTTAAACTGTTTTTCTTCATCAAGGCATCATCATTCTATTTACCTTATGTAATAGTGCATAAGTCAACTAGTCATGTAAGGTTATGACAATATGCTTTTATAAAAAAATATTCTTGCCATTACTTGACTGTTTTGCAATTTTACCATTTTCTGTATTTATTATTAGAGGCATGACAAAATGCTTCTTCTTGTGGTTAATTGACTATTTTTCAATTTTTTCCATTTCTTTTATCTATTAATTTCTATTATCCACAAGGTCCTGACTATTATTTGTTTTTTCAACTTATTCAGGTAAATTTGGGCTTTTTTTTTCAATACAATTTAATTCATTAAATAAACAGCACTTTTAACATGATTCATACAAAAAAATGGGCAGAAATTTGGCATTTATTCATGTAGATAAAATCAAAGGAGGAATAGTATAAGGTTTTTTGTTTTGTGTTTAATGGCATATCAACACTTTTAGGTCATTTTATTGCAGAGAACAACTACTTTAGATAAACATCATTTATATACACGCATCAGTTTTTTTGTTTTTTTTTAATAAAACAAGTTGCACTATTTAATCCACAGCTGGAGGGAAGACGGGGATTCATACCTTTCTTAAGGTTATTAGTCGACATGTTAATGTAGACAGAACAACTTGGATTTGAACCTGTGTTCTACGGTTCCGAAATCCGATTGTCTATTCACTAGGCCACATCGACCGCCCCAATAGTATAAGTGTGGTTTAACCCCATCACCAGCAGTTTTACGGTAAAAAGGTTTAGTCAAAATAATACATAAAAGCTTATCAGAAAATAGCATCACTTAAATTTTGGCAGAAAATTCTATGGCTAATTTCTTGTGGCAACAATCATCCCAAACATGAAATTCTCTAATTTTGGTAGAAGCCTCATTACCATTGTTTATGCAGGATAGATGTTTAGTCTTAGGGACAGAGATCTGAGAATGGGGGGGGGAAGGGGTTTTGCATGTCAGTGAATAGAAGATGGGTAGTTGGCTGGGATATAAATGTTTGAAGTGACAACAGCTGCAAAGATGCCAGCAAGTCAACGCTGTCACACAGTTACCACCCAAAAATCACCACCACCATCGCCACCAGCAAAATGACTGAGATCCGCTTCAGACCACATTTTTTTAAAGGATCAACAATGAATGAATCTGAGATTTCACAAGACAAAGATTGATAGAGTACAGGTGCTTTTGGTTAGGTACAAGGTAAAGAAGTGGGCAGCAAGAACTATGAAAATAAGATCAATGAATTAATGCCATTGTCCAGAGAGATAGAGAGAATGTGTGTAAGAGAGAGAGAAACAGTGTGTGGAGGGAGAGAGAAATAGAGGGTGTGTGGAGGGAGAGAGAAAGAGAGGGTGTGTGGAGGTGGAGAGAGAGAGTGTGTGGAAGGAAGAAGATAGTGTGGAGGGAGAAAGAGAGAATTTAGAGAGAAAGAGGGTGAAAGAGAGAGTTTAGAGAGAGAAAGGAGAGAGAGAGGGGGGAAAGTGTGTGTAAGGAGAGAGAGATTGGAAAGACTGAGAAAATTTTTAAAAAAAGAGACTTGTGTGTGTGTGTGTGTGTATTTACATTTTCTGGATTTCAGATTTTGTTTTGATTAGTTTTGTTTAATGACATATCAACCATTTTAGTTTTAATAAACTACTTTTATTTTTTTTAACCAAGTAGAACAGTAGAGATAACTAACAGATAAAATAATAAAGAGTTTCTGAAAGATATCAATTAAAAACTAACTGTAATGGATAAACTTGGATTTGAACTCTCATACTTTGGCTCTGATTTCCATAGGATTTCACCTCTGCATTTTATATTTGGTTGGTTTGATTTATTTGTTTATTGGCTTAAACTGTAGAAGCACTTTTCTAAAAATTGTTTTGTGGCATATCAAACTTTTTAGGTTATGAAAACAATCACTTTTTGATAAACATTTTTTTGTCCACAGTTTTTGAATGATACTATGTGCATTATTTAATCCATAGCTAAAGAGAATGTGGGCATTTATACCTTTCCAAATGGTTCTAGTATTAGAATGCAAAATGGATGACTGGAATTCAAACATTCATATTTTGATTCCGAAGTCTGACTGTCTACCCACTTGGCCAAGCTAACATAGAACCACTTTTAATAGCAACTTTTAGTAGTTATTTTGTGGACAAGTTTTTAGAAAAATATCTCCAGTATTCTTTATTCCCCAACTGTTTTGAATAAGGAAATTCATATTTTCTTTTATGTATCATTTCCTGCCACCGTATTGCAAAAAACACAATCCTCTGCATTTTTATAGGATTAATTTTCAACAAAAAATGTGTTTCTAGATCATTCTTTCAAAGAATTTTCATCATCTTGGATTGTTTCCCAGGTTTTGGTAGCATTATTTTGATTTATGGCCAACTATCCTTTACAATCATTTAATGCCTGTAAGATTTTTTTATCTAATTTCTGTAATATTATCTTATTTTCTTTTCAATTGTATTATTATTATTTTTTACTTTTGTGAGAATAACATTAATTACACTATTCAAACCTTAAGAGAGAAGAAATGAGATATTCAAATCTTTTCCAAGTCTATTCTTTTATTTAAACAAGGCAACTGGAATTATTATTTTTATTTTTGAGATGAGGCTTCATGATTTAGGAATTTACTATTATTTGGACTTCTGTCCTCATCTTGGTAATTTGATGTTTCGACACTACGTTTTGGCCTAGTTTCCCTCAGGCCATCTTCAGGTGTTTTTAACCATAACCTCAGATAGGGATGCTGTGTCTCGTCACTGAATTCCCAGTAATCACTGCCTTCCATAGTTGTTGTCTATCGAAACCCCGTTGTGTGACCAAGTAATCCCTCTGGCTGACTTGGGTAGGAATTGAAACCGCTATCTTCTGGCAATGCTCACCTAAAACCGTAGAGACTCTGCCTCCATTCACCGGGTCACGGGCCTCGAATGGCGATCAAGGCTGGATCCGTTGGTGTTAAAAATCCAATTAATTCTTTATCATTCCTGTTACATGGTTAAGAATTGGTTTTTATTGATTATTTTAAAATAAGTTAATATCCCAAACACCACCATGTCAGAGATTCTCAATGAAGAATTTCTCAGGAATGAAATGTATAAGATTTGGTGGGGTTTTCTTTATAGGGTAAAATTTGTAAAAGAAAGTTGTAAACTGTGACACTATTTTTCCTTCAGAAATCACAGTAATAAGTAAAAGGTAAAAGTTTCTTTTTTTTTTTTTGATCTTTGGGATGAAGCTTAATAATTTGTAGATCTATTTCAACTGTTGTCCTCACCCTTAACATTATTATCATCACAATCCTTGAGATGAGGATTGATAATTTGTACATTTACTCTCAGGACTGTTATCCTCATCCTTAGGTTTATTAGTCGAAATATTGATAACATACCAATGGTAAGGATGAGGACAACAGTCTAAAAAATAGATCTACAAATAATAAAAGATGAATTTAGCTTAGATTTAACCTTTGAACCCTAAAAGACCACTTTATATCATCCCTGTCAACCTAGCAAAAAAAGACAACACTGCAGATATTTCAGCTCTTCATTGTCCTCTAATAAAATGGCAATAAATTGCTAATTAGTAATTTGCTAATTAAGTATAGTTTTTCCTCTTTTGCTGGTAAAGCCAGGGCCAAAGGCATAAATATGTAAAAGCTAAGAAAAATATTTCTTTTCAATCAACTAACCAAATGATGCTAGTTACAAATAAGGAGAGGATTTGCATTGGAGTCAAATGGGAGAAGGATTTAAAAAAAAAAAAAACTTTCTGGTAGAGCTTTATTTATTTGTTTTAGCTTTTCAAGAAGCAAACTTAATAAGAGAAGGATAAAAACTGGGACAAAATAAAAGGGAAACCAATACAGTGTTCCCTGGACAATTTATGGATCCTCTTTCATGACTTCACCACTTAGCAAGGCTCTGCCAACCTCCACGTGTGTGTGTGTGTGTGTGTGTGTGTGTGTGTGTGTAGTATCTCTGCAAAAACTAATGGATTTTCTGAAAACAGAGCAACAAGTGAAGCATGTATAGTCCCCCATGAGTGCACAGTAAATGGAGCAAAAAAAAAAAGAAAGAAAAGATATCTATACGGATATTTTGGACAGAAATGTTAAATAGCCCCCCAAAAAGCCTCGGGTCTTGAAATCAGTGAAATGAAAGACTTTGATTTGAACTCATATGATATGATTCCAAAGTCAAAGTTTTTACCACCGCTCTACCTTCGCTGGCCAAGTTAACCAGTTTAGACACATGATAGTAAATAAAAAAGAATTGATGAAATGTGTTCCTTTAAAGAAAACCCAAACCATGTGTTCACCTCCCACACCCACAACTCCAATCACCCCACAATTTCTGAGGGTTGCTTTTATAAAAATCCTGCAGAATCAGCATAGGACATTAGTCAAGATCAGCTAAAATTTTCCACAGTTACTTATGTGTACATCTGATTAAACAACCAAAAAATAAAATCCACACCCTCCAGAGAGGAGAGAGAGAGAGAGGGAAAGAAACTGTAGATCTATATGAAAGCAAACCAAATAAATTTTGCCAATGCAACAAGAGAAGGTTAAGCCAAGATGATCAGAGAAAGACTAAGCAAACAGTTTTTGTAGAAACAGTGGGAAAACAAAAATCTTTTTTTTTAAAGAGAGCAGAAGAACAACAAAAAAAACTACTACAGACAAGAAGCAATTTGAGCCCCTGGTTTGAAAATGGGATTTTAATCCCGAAATATTACCAAATATAATTAAAAAAAAAAAAAAAAAAAAAAAACATCATACAGCCTTATAAACTTTGCAATTTTGTACCTTTACATACATATATATACACACACACTAGTTGCGCGATCACCAGAATGCGCAGGTGAAAAACTGAGTCACCAAAGGCTGTTGACTCCGTATCTACACTTAACTAATATACATGCTTTATCATTAATATTGAGCACTACCCATATTTATAGGCAATCTCACTCTATAAATGGAGTAGTCCTCTTGAATTTGAGCATGATCATCTCTTGTTTAAGAGATACCTGTGAGTGAGTAGCTTGTTTCTTTTTGTTTTACAGCATATCAACCTTTATGGGTTATTTAACAATAAGGATAATATTTTTTGGGAAACATTCTTTTTGTCAGGACAGTTTTTTGAATAAAATAATATCAACTATTTAACCCATATCTGGAGGGAATGTAGAGATTCATACTTTTCTTTTTTAGACCAAAAGAGAACTCAAATGGAACAACAACTACAATCCAACCTTGTGTATAAGGATTTGATCCATTGGGTCCCCATTCGACTTCTCTTAGTGAGTAGCACTGCCAAAAGAAACTCTGTGGTTTTAAATGTCACAAATGGTAGTATGTCTAAAATTGAATGATCAAACAAGGATTGCTATAAGAAGCCCAACTAATAACAACAAAATTTAATTGAATCCTTTTTTAGGTAAGGTTTTATAATTTCTATTATACAATGTTCAGACTACTATTCACATTTTAAACTTATTTAAGTAAATATGCCTTTCATCAACCATTAGACCTAGAAGTGCATTGGGCAGCAAATCTATTTATTTTTCCAGTTTCCGTAGCATACTTGTTTTTACAAGAGTCGCTAGCCCCTATGCTCAACCCCCAACCTGGAGGACAAATATGCCTTTGGTCTTACTTTAATAAAGATTCATTACATAAACTGAACTTTAACATGATTAGTATGAAAAATGGGCACAAATTTTGCACTTATTCATCTAGATAAATGTTATGAATATTTGTTGCAAAGCATAACTTTGGACTCGTCCAGTTTTTCTTATAAATTCCCTGATTAATACTACTT
>JAUZSX010350085.1:0-10157 GCA_034780655.1 Idiosepius hallami
TAAGTTTTTATTATGAAAGTTGATTTAAATGATATTCGTTTATTGGTTATTTTTATTTTGTTCGTTTTGTTAGATTTTTTAGGAGTTGATGTCAGGAAGAGTTCATTATCTGAGTCTGAAGGGGTGATACCCCAATGATAGTGACAAATGATAAACTGTTTTCATACATTTTCTTCTTACAATGCATCAAACAAAGTCTCAGAAAAAAAAAAAGATAATTCTTTATTACATTTGCAAAGTAATTCTGTGCTTTTTGAGTTAAATACAACAATGTTTCATAACTATAACTTGTTGATAACAAAAAGGGATTTAATATATAAATAACTTAGAAAAGAAAAATAAGTATAAAACATAATGGGACCAACAAAAAAAAAAAAAAGAAAAAAAAAACACTCCCCTGGCAACTAGTTTGCTTTTGTTTTACGGCATATCAACCTTTTTAGTTCATTTGATGCCAAGGACAATCATTGTATACACATTTTTTTTTAATAACACAATGTTCGTTATTTAACCCATAGCTGGAGGGAATAAGGGAATTCATACCATTCCCAAGAGTATGAACGCAAACAGAACGACTTTAATTCAAACTCAAGTACTACAATTCCGAAGTCTGACTGCCTACCCACTAGGGCAAATGGACCTTCCCACTGCTACAAGTAAAACAAGTTTTGTTTATTTACTTTCTTGTACAGGTGTAAAGTTAGGTTTGTGTCGAATAATATTACATTTAAACAACGACAAAAAATGGCATTGAAAAATAAAAATAAAGAAAAAGATTACTTACACACCCGAATGGAGAATAGTACAAGAATTTTTATTTAATTATTTTTTTATAGATTGTGTTTGTTCTTTTTTTGAGAAAAAGAAAAAAAGAGACAAAACAAAAAAATCTATTTCAAAAAATGTAAATACAACTCATAATGTAAAAGAAAAAAGTAATCAGTCAGGAAAAAAGGATTCTAGAAACGTGTGTGTGTGTGTGCGTGTGAGAGAGGGAGAGAGAGACAGAGAGAGAGTATAAAGACTTGTAAATGCAGATGGTCCTCATAAGAATTTTAGTCTCCAGTGTCCTATAGTCTGAAATACGGTCAAATCGCGTTGGAGACACAGTGTCCCGTTAGATCACCAAAGTTAAGCAATGTCGAGCCTGGTCACTATTTGGGTGACCATTTAAGAATCCCAGCTACTGTACTAGGGCAAATAACAAACTCAGTGCTCCTGCTACTCCTTTCAAGGAAACCAATTGTTACACTTCGCACATCAGTGTACAACACGAATGAATGATAGTCTTAAATATAAAAAAACATACTAAAACCATACTAAATTCATACCACCCTACACACACTAAAGTTGACTGATGGGTCAGAGGTTAGGACGTCGGAAATATCATTCTGTCTATTCACATTCAATCCTGACTAGAGGAAGACTTGTGTTTGTGGAGCAGTCCTGATGAGCCATGAACAGTGAAACAGGCTTGTTGACGAATTGCAAAATTATTTTATAATATATATCAGCAAATCCCTTCCTTTTAAGCGAGTGATGATATTCTAATAACACTATTATTACTAGGGATGTAACAATATGCTTTTATCTAAGAATATTCTTGTCGTTACTTGACTATTTTGTGATTTTACCATTTCTTTTAATTCTTTACTTATTAGTAAGGCTGTGATGATATGATATCATAAAAGATTATTCTTATCACAGATTTTAAGGGCCATGACAACATACTTTCATCAAAAACATTCTTTTCACAGCTTTTATAACCAGGGATATGAAAGCATATTCTTAAAAAAAAAAAAAAAAAAAAAAAAAGAATAATGTCACAGCCCTAATCATTAGATATTTGACAATTGTAAATAAAACCTAAATATACAATGAGAAATTAAAACCTTAATTTAAATGAACTAATTAAATAATTGAGCAAAGTATTCAAACATTAAATATAGGAATTTAAACATTGTTAAACATGTCTTTTCAGGTTTAAAACATGTAAATGCAAGCAAAGCAGTGTTAAACTAACATTTTTTTTCTTTTTAAACAAAAGCTTTATAAGTTTTCACAACCCCAAAAAATAAAAAATAAAAAAAATAATAATAATTATATATATACGCTTGTGCATTTGTGGGTCACAAAGAACAATCATCATCACAAACAGTACTTAAAGAGAAACAAATTATCTCCCCCTTATTACTCTCTACTATAGAGCAGATTTAAATATTTTCTGGTGGAATAGTAAAATAAAAAAAAACATTTAAATTTTAGATTTGTTTTTAATATTTTTCTTTTCAATCTTTTTTTATCTGAAGATTGTAGATAACTGAAAACATTCGGACAAAAACTGATGATTATTTAAATACACAGGGAGAAAACATTTTAATAATTTTTGTATCTCCTCTTATTTCTTTTAAGAATTGTAAAATTTTGTTTGGGTTAGTATTGTTGAATAAATCTTTCAGGCTATTAGATTAGTAGTGTTTTCATTGGCTAAATTGATTGGTTGTTTTGCTTTTTAACGGCACATCAACTTCTTTGGTTATTTAATACCTAGGGTGTTGTTTCAGAATTAATTGGTGTGAATAACAATTATTTGGAATCTTTATAAAAGTGTTTAGTGTTTTGATCAAATTGACATGAAGTCATAACAGTTAATTAGTACATGTATACATCTTACAGTGAATGGTTCAATATAGAGTTTGAGAAAGGCTTAATGGCCTAGTGGGTAGGCAGACGGATTTCAAAATCAAACCTTAATAAACGAGTTCAAATCCTAGTCTTTCCACTAGTGCTTATAAATGAATGAATACTTTTGGGAAAGGTATGAATCCCCACAGTACCTCCAGCTAAGGGTTAAATAGTGGCGCAAATTCTTCAAGAAAAAAAAATGATAATAATACCAGGCTGGAATTTGTCGCAGGATTGTATGAAGGTGAATTAAGTCTCTCTAAGCCTTGGTTGGTCTTCCACTTAGTGAGGGTGTCACGATAAAAATACTTTGATATAGGACTGGCAACCATGTCATTACTAACCATTTGAAACGGTTATGGTTTGGGACAGGTTAATGAAATCCTTAACAGTGACTACAGTTGACAGATGATGATGATGATGATAAAATACAGAGTAGTAGGAACACAATTACACGAATAAAAAATATAAATGCTCTGGAAAATTCTTAGTCATATCTGTTGTCTTTTTAATGTTATCTTAGATGATAAAAATTAAATGACAATATTTTTTTTTAAATTCCCAATAGGTTCTAAAGGCATATTTCTTTACACAATGGAATTTAACTTTTGCATTAATTAGTACTAATTATGATAAGAATACGGAGATAATGATTGGTGTCCTTTGCTTACCCAAATACTTAATCTGAAAATGAGGAAACTGAAAGCCTAAACTGTGTTTCAATTTCGAATGATAATAACAGATGTTTATTGAGAACAAATATGGAAATGTACTTGCTGGTACAATAATGAGCTGATATAATTTTTAAAAAAAGAAAAAAAAAAAAAGGAAAAAAAAGTGTTATCAATGGAAGTGACATTGAAAACATATGCCTTGACAGAAATGATGAAGAGGAGAGTTTGTCAAAGAATGTGTTTTTCTTGCTAGATAACAAAGTGAGCTAACAAGACACCACATTTAAACAAACCTCAGTTTATGTCTTTTTTTTTCTCAATAGCCAACAAAACATAGGAAATTTATAGAATTAGAGACTGTGTGTTAGCAGATTGTTTGGTTCAATAGCATATCAATCTTTTTCAGTCATTTTAATGTGGAGAACAATTGTTTTCCTAAAGATTTTGTCCACAGTTTTTTTTAATAACACAATTTTGCACTATTTAATCCATAGCTAGAGGGAATATAAAAATTCATACCTTTCCCATAGGTATATCTTCACAGCAATGACAATATTAATCACTTTAAATATTTGTTGATGAATAAGTCATCAAATCTGGGGGAAACATTTTAAAGAGTTATGATTGGTCTTTATTTTAGGTATTTTTAGAGGTAAAAAAAATAGGAATAAAAATCAAACAATCTCAAAGCTTTGAACAAATAAACTATCAATCTGTGAATGAATCATCTACAGCTAGTCATTAGTTGTTTGTTTGACGGCATATCAACCTTTTTAGGTCATTTAATGCCAAGAACAATCATTTTTGATAATCAGTCTACACTCAGTTTTTTTTTAGTAACTTAGAATGCTTTATTTAATCCATAGCTGAAGAGAGTGTGGAGATACATACTTTTCCAAAGGGTATTAATCCAAATGTGAATGCTAACAGAAGGACTAGAATTTGAACACACATATTATGATTCAGAAGTCCGACTGCCTATTGACTCCCCAAGTGGATATCTCCATGTAATGGAAGTAAATTTCAATTTAGCAATAAACAAAAATAGGGCGCTGAAGTGGAGCATTGGTAAAAGCTTGGACTATGGAATCATATTGCGCAAGTTCAAAACCCAATCAAAACCATTTTATCTACATTTCGCTGCCTCGGACAGATGCAGCTCGTTAACTCAGAAGAGTATCTCATCTAGGTGAAGGGCAACACTGATTACAAAAGCCTAAAAAAGATCCTCCAGTTTGAAGGTTAAGCATCGGGCTACCAACTCTTTATCGTAAAACTAAATATGCTTAGGAAACAGCAAAAAATGCTCCCCAACGCACTACTGGGTGTAATGGTTTAAGAAGAAGAATAAACAAAAATACCTATCAAGAATACCTATCCCTGCCTCCCACAAAAACAATCTGGGACATTAAAGAAAGGGACTTAAAGGGAGAGTTTGTTAAAAGATCACATGATGGCATCACTGCTTCGAAACCGTTGAAGAGAACAGCATCTGTTATTTTCTTTCTTTTCTTTTCTAGATTCTTCTAGAGACTCATGGGCTTTGTTGCACCACTGTCCACAGTTAAACTTCATTATTATGTAATCATCATCATATCGCATCGCACAGTGAAGTGCGTATTGTAATAATTGGTTTTCTTGAAAGAGGTAGCAAGGGCACCGCTTGCAGGTTTTTAACTTGCCCTAGTACAGTACCTGGTATTCTAAAAATGGTCATCCACCTAACTAGTGACCAGGCTAAACATTGCTTAACTTCAGTGATCCAACAGGAACTGGTGTCTCCATTGCGACTTGACTGTACATTATTATGTAATAATAATGTAAACCCAGCAACCAACTTATTATTATGTAATAATAAGTCAGTTGCTGTGTTTACTAAAGGAGGGCCTGTCAGACAAGTACATAACAGGTTCAAGCAAATTAATATTGTGATGAATATAGAAACAATGCTTTCTTCTTGTCCAATAAAAAAGTCTTTCTTTCAAGCCTAAAGGCCCATGAGGCTGGTAATTAAATCTCGTTGATGGTGTGCCCTTAAAAACAAACAGGTAGAACCCAACACCCTCTATAACAGAACATTAGATAGTCAATAAACTTTATCTCAGCCAGGTTGGAAATTCATTTATACGGTTTACTGACTTTTCATCACTCAACTATTAATCACAGAAATATAATCACTAGACATTTAATCACATGGTTTTTTCATCATGTGAACATTTTAACCCCCACTCGGCCTTGCCGGAAGAAATCCAAAGGAAAGCAGAGCAGTACGTTTGGCACCAGGCTGGCTGCAGGAGCTACCGAAACGAGCTGAATACATTTTCGGACAACCTTAGAGACTCCTATTCTGGATTTTCTTTCAGGGTTTACTCCCTTCGCCTTGCCTGAGCTCAGGTAATCCACAAGGCCGTGGAGGTTTGTACTTCAGACTTTTTCCTTCTAGATGTCTTCCCAAAGACTAATATAGAATACAAGTCATAAATCAATTAATATTAATCAAGAGTTAAAAGAACAAAGAAAAATGTCAATAAGTGATTGATCTTAGTACTGAATTGAAAATAGAAAAGCTTTAATCTTCACATTTTACTCATAAGGTTAAACAGTGCAAACTTGTTTTTTTTCTAAACAGATGGTTTACAAAAAAAACATTTTATTAAAAAAAAAAATTTTGCGTCATTTTTTTTTTATATAACAAAACAAATATAAAGGTTGATATACCATTAAACAAAACAACCCAATATTTACAAGTTTTGCACCGACTGATCATACGAATCCTTTTTGTCCCGGTTTAATACAAACACAAAACTAAAAACATTGCCATAATTATTTTCATTTTCCTCATTTCCTTTCTGATTAATAATTTCATGATTAAATAAATAATTATCAAAAAATATTAGATTTAATTTAATTTAGTCATGAGCAAGAAAATAAATAAATTAATAAACACAAAATTGATCCAACAAAACACGAAGTACTGCAAAAGAAAAGAATAAAAAAAGAAAAAAAGAAAAAAATTACTCAAATATGATTCATTGAAAATATACACACAAATTTACAAGGCCAAGTTGATAAGCATTCAGACATCAGAATTGTAATACAAGAGTTTGAATCCAAGTTGTTCTGTCAATATTGACATGTCTACTTATACCCTGGGGAAAAGTAGGAATCCCCATCTTCCCTCCAGCTAAGGATTAAAAAGCGCAACTCGTGTTATTAAAAAAAAAACTATGTATGCATAAAATAATGTTTATCAAAAGTAATTGTTCTCGGCATTAAAATGACATAAAAAGCCGAGATATGCCATTATACACAAACAAACGCATTATCACAAACCACACAGATGAAAAATTGAAATATGCATGAAATGAAACAATAATGATATATATTTAAAAGAGTAATATTATTATTATTCTAAGTAATATCAGTGATAGAGCGTGTATACTAGTTACGGAGTCAACGGGGATCGACAACTGTCAGTTACTCGCTATGCGTTCGTCAGGTCGAAAAGGAAGTTGAATTATTTGCGTTCGATTTAAATAGTGTGGGAGTGGAAGTTGGGCATGTTGCATTACGGGAGTTAGTGTTTTTTTTTTATTATTATTGTTGCTATTACTACTACTACTACATATATATATATATATATATACACACACACACACAGAGAAAAGTATTTATTTCATAATTTAGTGTCAAAACAATAGTAATAATGATGCTCCAAAGATGCAATTTTGGTTAACTTTTCCAGTATCTCTTGTTTGTTTAGTTTAACAACATATCAACCTCATTTAATGTTCCCAGGCATATGCAAGAAAAAAACTATCCTCATCCAAAAAAAGATATCTTGTTTACTTTTTTCAACAACAAAATACACACACACATACACACACAGAGAAGCACAGACATACAGGCAGAGAGAGAGAGAGCAATAGAGTTCAAATCTAAAAAGGTCATTGTTTCATGACCTTCTTTCCAACTAGAATTTGTTTTTCTTGAATAATTTTTGGGATGGGTTTTTTTTTTTATTTAGTTTCATACCTTACCAAGGATGGCATCAAAACAATTTCCTTTTTTGTTTTTTGTTTTTTTTAAGAGAAAAAAAAAACCTATCTGTATGAGTTTTGTTTCTTTATAAAGACCACATTTTTTAAATTCTTGTTCCAGAAAAGAATTTTTCAACCAACAAACTAGGAAACAATCCTCAAAACCAAAAAAAAAATAAACACTTGACTAAATTTCTACCAGCATTATTTGGACAATTGTCCTCATCCTTATTATTCTGTCTCACCACGTTTCGACCATACCCTTCTATCTTCCTCAGGTGAACTAAATTGACTCATTATTTTCAGATTTAGCATTACAAGAAAGAGACATGATCCCAACCTGGAGGACCTTTTTTGGGTTTTTGAAATCTGTATTGCCCTTCACCTAGACGAGATCCTCTCCTCCTAAGTTAATGATCTTCATCAGCCCAAGGCAGCTAACAGTAGATTGAATGGTTTTGACTGGGATTTTAACGAGTCTGATAGGATTCCATAGTCCGAGCTTTTAATGCTCCCCCCTACTAATAAGTAAAGAATTAAAGAATTAAAAATCAAATTAAATTAAAATTGCAAATTCTCAGCTAAATTCTGAAAGTTTTTTGTGAAGAGTAAGATGGGGTCCAAATAGTGGACATTCCTTTCTGTCGCATGATTATTAAAGATAAAAAGAATGCCAATAATTCAATCAAAGAATAGTTCAATATTGGTATCAAATACAGAAAAAATTTGCTGATTTCAATCAACAGAAATAATTAAATAAAATTTAGCTTTTTAAGTAATAATACTAAAAGCCAATCCCAATATCTGATTGGCTTATTGCTAGTATCCCTGGCTATAAATGTAATCCTCTAAATGTAGATAAATATATCCTTACCAAAAATATTACAACACTTCCTATTAGCATTGTTCCAAAAATAAACACAATGAAAAAAAAAATAAAGATTAAACCAGGAATGCCAGACTTATCCCCAAAATAATAGTTCCCATTTTAACTCTTAAATGGAGTTACCACTGACGATCATTTTCAGAAGAATGCATAATTCTATTTTTGTTAGAGAAAAAAAAATTATTGTTTTTCAGAATCCTTAAGATGAGACTTAATTATTTGTATATTTATTATGCAGACTATAGCCCAAATCTAGGACTTAATAATTTGTATATTATTCTATGGTTCTCATCTTAATATTCGTTAAATTCACTAAGTTTCGACCAATTTATTCTTTGGCCTTCTTCAGGTTTTCTGTTCAAGGTTGGAATCCTATCTGCACTCCCGTTTTTTTTGTTTTTTGTTCCGTTAAAATAATGTCTTAAACTTTTTATTCTTAAAATTTTTTTCCATATAAGATATTTACTTGGTTGAGGACCAACCCAAGTTAGGCACAATGCCATTTTTATGTGCTCATTATATCCCTGGGATTTTGAAATCAGTGTTGTCTTTCACCTAGATGAGTTGCTCTCCCAAGTTAACGAGCCCCATCTACCCAATACAGCTAAAGGTGAATGTAATGGTTTTGACTGGGATTTGAACTTGTGTAATAAAAATAATATATATGTCTGCATAAATGATATACAAAAAAAAATCTTATTCTTTTGAAAAACTTTAAGAAGAGAATGACAAACACTTAAGATTCTTAATTTGCTTAAAATATTTGAAAATAGAATTTGATCCAAAATAAAAATTCAAAAGAATTTTAGGGGGGATGGGGGGTGGCTAAGAGTATGTTTTAGCATTTAAAATTGTTTGTGTTTTATGGTATATCAACCTTTTTATTTCAGGTCATTTAATGCCAAGAACAATCCTTTTTATACATACTCAAGTAGTTTTGGTTTTTTTTTTTTTAATAACAAAATATTCACAATTTAATCCATAGCTAGAGGGAGATATATGGGAATCCATACTTTTCCCCAAGGGTATTAGTCCAATTATGAATGCAAATGGACTTGGATTCGAATTTGTTTACAACGATTCCGAAGACTGACTGCCTACCCACTAGACCAAATAGACCTCCCAACGATTCCGAAGACCGACTGCCTACCCACTAGGCCTAATAGACCTCCCCATGATTCTGAAATTGACTGCCTACCCACTAGGCCTTCACCATTTAAAATTGAATCTTGAGTAATAGAAGTAAGCATTCAAGTAATTTTTTGTATACTTTTTTGAAAATACTCAAAATTATATGAAGAAAATAAATAATTTTCATAAAACAGATCAACATTAAAGCACTCCTATTTAGAGTCATTAAGATCCAATCTTATTGAAATATGGGAACGTCACATTCATTAATTCAAAAAATATTTCCTTTTCTCACCAAAAGAATTTCTGTGAACACCTACTGCCATAAAACAGCACACAGCCAACATCTAGGAATGAAACCTCCTTTTCTACTTCCATAAGACTAAAATGACACAAACCCTGGCTATTTATCTTACAGCTGTTAACATTACTAAAGTCTAATAGAACTAATCCAACTATAAGAAGTGAAGCATGGAGAGTCCCCAATCAGTGAATAGTGAACGAGGCATTGAGAAAAAAACAAAAAACGATAAAGTCCAGCATTTGACCTGCCCAAAAAGTCCCCAGGGGGAGGTCAAATCATGTAAAAAAAAAAAAAAAAAGAAAATGAACAGGCAGTGCAGTTTCAGGACTTAACATATTCAAATTTAGGTTCTGCATAGTTCAAAACTGCTAAATAGACATATACATCAAATTTTGGACAAATATGATAAAATAGCCTCAAAAAAGATGTGTTTTTAG
>JAUZSX010350096.1:0-10157 GCA_034780655.1 Idiosepius hallami
AATATGATTCATAATTATCAAATCAGAGCATGACGGCGTATTAATAAGAAACGCTGTAGTTTATGCAGAAAAAAAATCGGGACCACTATTCTTTACCTTTACCCGGTGATTTGTTGGAAACTGTTTTCTCCTACGTGATTTAACTCACCTAAGTACAGACTAGACTCTACGTTGCTTAACTTCAGTAGTCAGTTAGGAACCTGTGTCTCAAACGTGATTTGACCCACCAAATTACTGAACAGACTCTACGTTGCTTAACTTCAGTAGTCTGTTAGAAACCTGTATCTCCAACGTGATTTGAACCACCTAAGTACTGATTAGACTCTACGTTGCTTAACTTCAGTAGTCTTTTTAAAACCTGTATCTCCAACATGATTTGACCCACCAAAGTACTGACCAGACTCTATGTTGCTTAACTTTATTCTATCCGGAACGAATATCTCTAACGTGATTAGACCCAACTAAGTACTGACCAGACTCTACGTTGCTTAACTTCTGAAGTCTGTGAGGAACCAATATCTCCAACGTGATTTGAACCACCTAAATACTGACCAGACTCTACGTTGCTTAACTTCGATAATCTATGGGGAACCACTATTTCCAACCTTATTTATATTGACTATATGTGAAGTGCTCTATGAATGGCTTTGTATCAAACAGCACAGATCTAAAACTATGGAGAATTCTGCACGCACGCTTTATAAGCTTATGAGCTTTTATGTAAAACGACTTCGACTTTATCGTGTTTTGTTCATTAACTTTAAGCATTGCCATATGTTTACCCACTTCAAAAGTTGTCTGGTAACTCGTTCCAACCGACTGGTGACATAAACAAAGAACTGCTGACGTCATCTCATGAATAATAATAGCTCATTAGCGAGATCCATGTTAATCGTCAAATGAGTTATTAAATAAAAGCAAACAAAAGCTTTATAGGACGATGGGGATATTCTATTAACTGGTTGTCTAATATATACTATTAAAACTCTAATAGCATTTGAACGGGTTCTCCATCCGGTTTTGAATTTATGCGCATGCGCATGGCTAGATCAAGAACGCGCAAAAGAAAACATGAAATTGAACTGTGACAAAAAGCTACACTCATAATCCAATAAAGTTAAATTCTCTTTGAGTGTAGCTTAGGGTCCCCGAAACATGGTTCTGAATGTTAACAAAAGTCTAAGTGAGTCATATGTTTGTTAAAAAGCAGAGCTGTGTTTAGGGGATCCTAAGATACACTCTGAACCCACTAAAGATAAATTCTCTTTGCAGCGGCGACGCCATTTTTTTTTTTTTTTTTTTTTGACGGACTAAGGACCCAAGAGTTAAAAAACTATGTATGGACAAAAAGATCGTTTATCAAAAAATGATTGTTCTCGGTATCAAAATGACCTCAAAAGGTTGATATGCCGATTAACAAAACGAAAACCTAACTCAAATCAAGTTTGATTCAGAGATTGCCAAATAAAATAATATATTTACTTGGTGAGCAGCACCAGCCAAGTTTGGCACAAGGCGATTTTTTAAAGGTAAATACAATGGTTTTGACTGGGATTTGAACTCGAGTATTATGATTCCAAAAAACTCCATCTCTCTTCTCATTCAAATAAACTGTTTCGATAGATTTATAGTATTATTATTTGATCGTATTTACTTAGATTATTTCAAGAAAAATGTATATAATATTTCTTAAAATAATGTAAGTAAATACGATTGAATAATAAAACTTACCAGGTTCGTAAATAAAGTATGGGCGAGAGAAGAAGCATTAAGTATCTTGTGGTTAGGGCATATTTTGTCTTTTGTCAGTTAAAGAAAGCGTCTGCCAATTTATTTTACACATTTTTTTTACTGTGATTCGAAAATAAAATAACGAAATATTAAAATGCCCTTTTTTTTTGTTATTATCTGCCGATTGTGATTAAAACGGAGCAGCTCATCGGTATTAAATGACCAAAAAATGTTGATATGCCGATTAACAAAACCAAAACCCAAACCAAATCCAGTTGAATACAGAGATTGCAAAAAAAAATAATAAAATAACGCAAAAATTTCCGTAAAATATTCCATGTCTTTTTGTTATGAATTAAACAGAATCGCTTCTATAATACGAAACTCGTGCGTTGGCCTTGTGTCAAACTTGCCTTGGTGCTCACCAAGTTGAAAAAATATATAGATATATGCCACAATATGGAGTGGGGGACCATTAAGGCACTTTAGATAATCATGGATTTCCTTGGTGGCAGCCTATGCACCTGTTCTCGGTATCAAATGACCAAAAAAGGTTGATATGCCGATAAACAAAATTACAACCTAACTCAAATCCAGTTGGACCCAGAGATTGCAAAAAATGCATACATATACTAATATATATATCGAGAGAGAAGGACGGAAAGAAAGATGAATTGTTAGATGTAAATTTTAAGTTTAATGATTTTTTAAATAATCCAAACAATGAATTGTTTTGGTAATTTTTTTTTGCATTACAATCTGTGAAGCTAAGGAGCCTTGCGGTCCCAAAGGGGGCTTGCAGCCTCCTCACAATTTCGGGGTCTGCGGGGGGGGCTAAAGCACGGCCCTGCGTGCGAAGGCCGATGATGAGATTTTATGTAAAACGACTTCGACTTTATCTTTATTTATATGATTAACAAAATCAAAACCTAGATTAAATCAAGTTTGAATCAGAGATTGCAAAAAATAATAATAATAATAATAATAATAATAATAATAATAATAAGATAAAAAAACGCAAAAATTTCCGTAAAATATTCCATGTTTTTTTATATGAATTAAACAGAATCGCTTCTATAATAAAGAAACTCGTGCGTTGGCCTTGTGTCAAACTTGCCTTGTTGCTCACCAAGTTTAAAAAATATATACATATATGCAACAATATTAAGGCAATTACATATATATATATATATATATATATATATATATATGCAACAATATTACATATATGCAACAATATTAAGGCAATATTTACATATATGCAAAAATATTAAGGCAATTTAGATAATCATGGATTTCTTCCGTGGCAGCCTATGCACCAGTTCCCGGTATCAAATGACCAACAATGTTGATATGCCGATTAACAAAATTAAAACCTCAAATCATGTTGGCTACAAAGATTGCAAAAAAAATAAAATAAAATAAAATAACTCAAAAATTTCCGTAAAATATTCCATGTTTTGTTTTTATGAATTAAACAGAATCGCTTCTATAATAAAGAAACTCTTGCGTTGCCGGCCTACGGCGACAGGTCATAGGTTACCTTCTCAAGCTGTATTTCTTCCTTGTGTCTATCGTTTTTTTTTTCTCTCCTTTCTCAATCAAATCAACTGTTTCTATAGATTCCCATTCGCCCATCACCTGCACCAATCACTTCCTCCATCACGAACAGCGTTTGTTAATCGGCGGAACATGTTTGGAGAGTAATTTACAAACTGGCTTATTTGACATTATTAAATTACCGAACAAGATATCGTTGCTTTCAAGATGGCCGACAATGATTTGAACACTTTTTCTGAAAAGCCGCGAAACATTTGTTCTTCTTTGCTTTGGCGTCATTTTTTCTGTCTTTTTTTTTTCATTTATTCTGTTTTTTCTTTCTTTCTTTAATTTTGATTTTTTCTTTCTTTTTTTTCTGTCATTTTTTCTTTCTTTTCTTTCTTTCATTTTTTCTCTTTTCTTTCTTTCGTTTCTTTTCTTTTTCTTTTTTTTGTCTGTTCTTTTTCTTTATTTCTTAATTTTTTTTTCTGTTCTTTTTTCTTTCTTTTCTTTCTTTCATTTTTTCTCTTTTCTTTCTTTCGTTTCTTTTCTTTTTTTTTCTTGTCTGTTCTTTTTCTTTATTTCTTAATTTTTTCTTTTTTTTCTTTTTTCTGTTCTTTTTTCTTTCTTTTTTTTCTTTCATTTTTTCTCTTTTCTTTCTTTTCTTTTCTTTTTATTTTTTCTGTTGTTTCTTTTTTTTCTCTTCATTTTTTTCATTTTTCTCTTTTATTTCTTTTTTTTCTTTTCCTTTTTTTTCTGTTGCTTTTATATTTCAATACTTTTTCTTTTTTTCTGTTCTTTTTTCTGTTCTTTTTCTTTCTTTCTTTAATTTTTTTCGTTTTTTTCTTTCTTTTTAAGTTGTAACTTCGGTCAGGTTAGAAAGTGACATTCTCCAATTTTTGAAAAAAATCTCGTTAGCCCCCCAGGGGGTAAAAATGCCCCCAAACAGTCAAAAATAACCTTTTCCGGCCTATAACTTTTGATCCATCTGCCCAATTTTTTTTAAAACTTGGCCAAAATGTGGAGGGTATTGTTCATTTCAGAAATTGAATAGTGTTTACCTCGGGAAAAATCTATTTTGCCTCCCCCGGGGACTTTTAGAGCTAGGGGTACCTCGCACGCACGGCTTGTTTATATTTAAAAAAAACTTGTAAGAACTTATTTTCATTGGATTGACCCCTGAAAGTGTTAAAGGTTTGTTTTTTGAATGCCAGAGAATTTTGCAGTTCAAAATATCCTGAATAGTTCCAAGTTATAAAAACTGTTGAGACTCGATAAATTACTTTTTAGAATATTCTTTGATTCATTATTTATTAGCACGTGGTAAACGGAGAAGGAAATAGGTTATAATATAAGAGATATTTTTTATGTTGTTTGTCTTTCTATTAGATTAACAGTGGTCTTAAACACTAGTTTTGTTTGAAACTTTAGCTTTTTTCTAAATCAATTATTATTACCTATTTTCCAAATCAAATCATTTCAAATTTGTACGTTGAAATATCACAATTCACAAAATAGGAAAAATACTTTCGGTGTCTGTAAATATAAAACCTTTGAACAATTCTTTCAAAAGTAGACTATACAAATATGTAAATTCTAAATTTTGACCATTCCAGATTATTTTATTTTTTGATATTAATCAGTGGTATTCCAAAAGAACATCTAAGAACAGTCCGAGAGACATAAATCACAACTGTGTAAATTGCCAAGAATATCGTCCAAAACATTTCAGAGTTTATAGGAAACTAACACATAAAGCGACCCACAAAGCATCTCTTATACATAAGTTTAGACAGATTATTTGTTTATGTTTGTAATTATATACTTGAGGAAATTGGGTGTCAAATAAACAACCTTTTTGTAATTACTGATAGAAAATTAAAAACAAGCTCGAATTCAAAGTTCCATTTATTTACATCAGGTGACATTGATATATTTGTTAATTTATAATGTAATCTTCTGAATTATATTTTTTGCTGTTTTTTTTTAAATAATAATTGACTTTATATAATAATTACTTAAAACCTTATGTTTATGTCGGTATTGAGTTTAACCAAATCGCATTTTTTCTGTACGATTCGTAAATTTTTATCAAAAAAATTGGAAATTACACAGATTATATAGTGTTTTTAAATAGTGCATGAGGATTAGATTGAAAGACATAATTATACGTAGTTTTATGGTTTCTTTTGTGTGTAAGCACAAGGCATTTGACAGTCTTTCCCATTTCTACACAATCATTTTTTATATTGATTTTTCTAAACATCCGAGTACTCTAAAAAAACAACAAAGTAATGCTGCCCAATCAAGATAATGATTTCAATAACGTTTTATATTTTCGATTAACTGGAATATTCTCATACAATTTAGATTAATATCTAAATATTCTTGCTCAGATGCAGTTTGCTACATTCCTTTTTGTTGTTTTTATCTATCGATGGAGAATAAAGACACTAAGGTTATATCTTAGTCATTGTTATAAAAATAACCTTACATCTCTATTAATAAATAATTGAACCAAAAAATTTTGAGAATTATTCAGAAAAGCTCTGATTATCTTAACAGTTTTTTTTTTTATTTAATCATTAAAATATTTGATCACAAATAATAACAGAGAAAAATTAAGTGTTCGTTGCAATTCAAAGTTGGTCTTCAAAAATGTTCTATACATTAATAATATTAACATAAGATTCGATTTCTTATTTTAAATTTAATTTTTGAAAAAACTGTTGAAAGGACCCATTAATATATAAGAAAATGTAATTCAAAATAACAGAACTGTACAATAGATTTATTATTATTTTCCCTATTACGGCTCAAATGTTTGCATTTTAAAAAGGAATCAGCATATAAAAATTTTGACACATAAAGGTACATTTTAAATTTAGAGCTTCCTGCTTGGCAAAAAAATGGACGAAAAAATTACTATTATTATAGGATTATATTTTGAGATTCATAAAAAAAATTACTTTCTAAAAATTCTTCTTTATCTTCTTACTTAGTAATGCTTTCAGTGTTATACCTACTGTCTTGCATTCAGAAAACTGTCAATGGTCATCTTTTTCCACAAACTGTAAGTTTCGAAAGCATATACATTCCATTGGGAATTATATATTTTATACTATATTTTAAGAACGCTTAAAAGGACAGATAAAACTGTAACAATTTTTTTAATGTAATAAGGCAGCCTGGAATATTGTAAACAGGGTTAATCATTCAGCACACACATGTTTTTTGTTGATATTTTCTGTTAACTCTTTTGAAAATAACATTAGACTCCTCAACTATGTATTTTGAAAGTATCAGTGAAAAACGTAGAGAGCACACGCTGGGGCATATACGTATTTGCAAATATATATGCGTATTTTTTTAATGTTTTTCTTTTTTTAATTTATAAGTATATTGATCCAGAAAATCATATTTAAAATCTGATGTCATCTAATATCTAAATTGAATCTTGCTTCAAAACCCGTAAAAATAAAGTTCAACCCTTATCAGAAAAGCCATTCTATAATGTTCATCTTATACTATTTACTTAGCTCTTCTTGCTATCCAACAGCCAATCGGATGCATAGTATTTCTTTACTCGTTCTTTATTTATTCAATTGATGGTAACCACTTTCATTGTTACAATCAAACACGATCAAACATTTTTTTTTCTTTTATTCTCTGCTTCGATTCGAAATATTCATTTTCAAGCAAGTTATGTTGAGTCTGTAGGACATCAATATATGATACCCAGTGTTGATCTTGATCCCAAGAGGATATACCATGAACCTGAAAACATGAAAACTATATGTTCCTTTTTAGTCTCTGATAGTTTTTTTAGCTCTGATAGTGTCACTTTATTTTTTTTCAATAAACCTTTTTAAAATATTTATTTCAGATAAATAATTCTTAATCTTATTATCTTATTTCACATAATTTTTATATAATACTCATTTGAAATATATTTATCGATATAAATTCATCCAATCTATTAGAAATTATTTCTTTCATTGAATAATATTTCTTTAAAATCTGCATTTTATTTTACATAGACTCCATTTTTATGATGTAAAGACAATCAGTGAAAAATGCTAATTGTTAAAAAAATGTTTTCTTAATTCTGGCATAAAAGGCAAAAACAAAATAACTTTCCCAATAATTTATTTTCATACTTTTATTAAAACAATTGACCAGTGTTCATATTTTTCTCTCTATCAACATTTCGAAAAAATTATGATATAAAAATATATTCTTAATATATATATATATATATATGTGTGTGTGTATATAGACTAAATGAAATACTGGACACATATAAACTTCAAACACCACCCGAAAACATTGGACAACTCTGTCTTTATTAAAGCATTAACAATTTATATGCAGATTAAACCTATTTTATACACAGATTGCCGGAATATATATATAAAGCGAGCCATACAAAGACAATGCAAGTTCAATGGTATCATTCTTAGAGCAGATCTCACTAGCCACAAAGATATAGCCATAGAGCAGCAATATGGAAGACAAGGAAAGGGAAAAGAATAAGTATTGTGTGTTAAACTAAGAAGCCTAAAATGCAGAGATTGCAGCAAATTAAATTTTACACGTGTCTTTAGATTAAAAAAAAAAAGAATTTTGTGTATGTCCTACTTAATTGTATTTCACACTAAATGCATAAATAAACAAACAGTGAATAAATGTCATCTTGCATCTAACTGAAATTACCTTCTGTAACCTAAATGAAAAAAATATGAAAAGCTTAAAACAACTTGTATAAAAATATAGTAGGTCATTTTCACAAATTATTAAGATGATTAATTTAATAGAATTTCTATTCTCAATTGCAAACAATCTTCACTTACAATATTTAAAATTCCCACTAAACCTGAAAAATGCTTTTTTCATTTATATTTTTTCTTCTTTAAAAAGATAAAAGATCAAATAGAAAAATATTATTTCCAATTCTCTTGTTTTTTAATGGTTGCTGTTTTTTGACAATTTTTAAAAATAATTTTATACTCAAGATAAATGAATCTATAAAATCTATAAAAATGATATTTTACTTATCTGACCGAAAGAAAAAAGATCCCTTAACATTAAGACAGCCATATAAAAGCGTATTTTGGTTGTTTCATTTGCTTGTTTGTTTCAGTAATTAAAATATAGACCAGTTTGTTTACTCGTTTTCGATTAAATTTCCTTCTGAGCTGGAACGTATTTCTATCTTATACAAGTAAAACGGATTTGGTTTTCACTAATACCACTTTACAATAAATTTTTGAAGAACGAAATTCTTTTTAAATGCAGAGTTATCGTATCTGAATGCATTTAATTTATAATATGGAAAGGTTTGAAATAAAAGCGAAAAGAACTAAAAATGTCTTGTTAACACATAAAAAAGTTTAAACTTTTCTAGTATTGAGTTCTTTAGAAATTATCGATGAAAATTTAAATCATCATAATTTAACTCATAATACGGCAAGAAATTGATTCTTGTCGCCTGAATAAATAATACAACTTCATTGGCTAAATAATTGAATTACTGACAAATTGTTCAGGTCCTTCATTATGCTATGGTAGGTAAAAATTAATATTACTATTAGCTTAATCAATATCGGTTCTGAAAAGTACTTTAGAGTAGCAAAATAAAAGACATGAATTCCATTGAATTCGGATGCTTTTATAGAAAAATGTTTTGCGTGTATTTCATTATACTTTTCTATTAACCTTTAAATGAAATATTTTAATGGAATTTTCTCATCAATAAAAAGGCGACATCGATTATGAATTGTTAGATTTACTATTGCATTGTTTAATATAATGGAATGAGGAGACTCTAACGTTCATCTATACACTCAGTATTCACATGTGTAAGTTATATAGATATTTGATTAGTATGGAAGTTTAAATATACATTTAATATTATCCCAGGCTTTTTATTATTATTATTATTGTTATTATTATTATTATTAATAAAGCAATAATAATAATATTGATAATAATAATAATAATATTGAAAAAATACAATATATAGTTTAGATGTTTAAAATATTTATTTAATATTATCTTAGGCTTTAAAATAATGATGATAATAATAATGATAATAGTATTGATGTTTAAAATATATATTTAATATTATCTTAGGCTATAAAATAATGATGATAATAATAATAGTAATAATAATGAAAAAATAAAACAATATACAAAATGATTGAAGTGATGAGCTTGAAGTAAGCAACTTCAAGGGATGCTGAAGGACCCAAGGAGGTATATTGTTAATTCGGAAGCCCCCACTGATTTTTAACAGAATTTAGATTTAAGTTGATCCCGAATGTAAGAGCTAGATATACTAGAGGGAAAACCCAAGTAAATGCAGTACCATACAGTCTTTTGCTGGGACTGAGAGGATTCTGGTGGAGTATTGCGAGGAGAAATGTTGTCACTCTGAACCAAGTGAAAAACAACGGTTACGAACACCGTTCAAGTCCTGCGCATGACCAGTATGAGAGTTAAAGAAATATTATTGAAGATTTTAAAAAAGAAATATAAAAACGTACAAAGAAAATCAATTAACTTATAAAAATCATTAACATGCAATATAAAAATGAATGAAATAACTATAAGCTTCACGTAGAATTCAGCATTCACGCATGTAAGATATAAATACATTTAGTTAGTCTAGAAATGTAAATATATATCTAATGTTATATCCCAGGCTTGATCTGAAAAAAGTAATATATTTTTTTATTATTTTTGTCTTATTCTTAATTCTTATTAATAGTATTAATACCTCTTTTATTTGATTAAAAATAAATATGAAAATATACAAAAGAGATCAAGCAATGCGTTCATCAGGTCGACCTGATGAACGCATTGCTTGATCTCTTTTGTATATT